>CAEGAF010126385.1:0-11876 GCA_903067075.1 Micropoecilia bifurca
ATGTTTTCTCTCCACTTCTTTGATTCATTTTGTCCAGCTGTCGACTTTCAGTCTGTGTCCAACCAGAGCAGGTATTGTGCAGTTGGTGCTTTTAATCAGTTTTCAGTTAAATTAATTCAATCCAACTTTATAACAGTCACAAAATATCATCAAAATCACTCTGTCCCTCTAAAATATTTCAGAAAATCACAAAAGTGTATCAAATTGTATCGTTTGCTGAATATCGCGATATATATTGTATCGTGGGCAGAATATCATGTATCGTATTGTGATATTATTGTATCACTACAGCCCTATCACTCATCGCTATGGAAACCCCAGGAGAGCATTGGTTAGACAAAAAACCTAACTCTTCAAAAACCAAAAATGTGATTAATCAGTTTTATTTTAAGTGTTTTGAGGGAAAATTGCAGGAAATGTAAGCAGTTAATTTAAAAGCACCAAAGAGTTTTAGTTATTTTATTAGTCTGAATGCATATAAGCTTAAAAATGATACATATTTTTTTTGTTATTTAACATCCTGAAAATGAGTTCCTGACTCCATCCTTGCTTCAGTGTCGACATTCTTCCTCTCTGGTTTTTGTTTTATTGAATTTCCCTCAGGTTCCAGGGAAGTATTTCTGAATTTGAGTTGAATTTGTTTTCCCAGATGTTTAACTTCGACGTGCGTCAGCTGAACTGGCCCGAATACATCGAGAACTACTGCATCGGCACCAAGAAGTACGTCCTGAACGAAGACATGTCCGACATTCCTGCTGCCAGGCAGCATCTGAGAAAGTAAGTCAACTATAAAAATACTAAAATACTTCATTTTTAGAGAAAACCCTCTCTGTGTGTTTTAAATAGGTGGAAGTTATTGGATGATTAAAAACAGCTAAAGCTACTGAAGGACAAAGAGCTGAGCTCTGGTTGCTATGGTTACTCCCTCCATTTCCTGGGGGCAGGGGCGATCCTGTTTCCTTCTTTAAATGTAGATTTTGCTTTTAATCAAACAGTAACTGTGATTCTTGAGAGTAGGGACAAAACAGGTCCTATGGATAAAGCACAAAATTTGAATAAAAAATACACAAAATATTATTTTTTCCATTATCTGACTAAATTAACCTGGGTCATGTGACACAACAATGTATATTTTTCAGGTATTTGCTGAATATTTTTTTATTTTAAACATTGTAGTCGGTGGATGATGCCTGTAAAAGCCTTTGTCCAGGAGCAGNATAGTTTAAAACAATTAAAGAAATACTAAAATTATATATTATGACAATTAAGTATAAGTAGTCATATAAATAATTATAAAAGTATCAATAAATTGAATTAAAAATCATTTTTATATATTTTCCAACTCCATTGAAATGTGTTCCTAATTTTTGTCAACACCATCAGAAATAAAAAGAATGTTAAAAAAAAAAAAAAAAGCAGGCATTATTGGGGGGCAGCAGAACTTCTGAGGACCCTATGACCACTTCCTGTTTCTTTCTTTGCTAAGAGGCTAGTTAGCTCTGGTTAGCTTAAGTTATTCTTTAGCTTTGTCTTCTTTTTATTTCTAAGTTTTCACAACCATGATGTGTCAACACCATTACTGACAATTTACAAAACTTTGATGACATTTTGTGAAATAAAAGGTTAATTTTGGTAAATTGTAAAGATTTCATGGACCTGATGAGCTACAATATGGCCTCCTTCAGAATAACATCAAAAAAATTGAGTTAGTTTGGCTTTTTGTCAACTCCATCAGAGTTTTTGTGACTCTTTCAGTGAAATTGTTGTCATATCTCACTTAAATGTGCAAATAATTCATTTTAATGTATTTTACATAAATTGCATTACTTCACATGGACCCAGTTTGTCATTTTACTCACTAGTTTGTCACCTTCAGTTCTGTGTCAACTCCGTCAGATGGCCTTTTTGTTGGTTTTTGTTTTAAATAATATTTATTTTGAAGCATTTGTCTGTAAAATGAGTAAAATATAACTAACAGGGTAATTAAAAATTATTTTTTATTTATTTTTGTCAGATGGTGATGACAACATTTTAGGTCAGGTCGATTAAAAATGTAATTAAAAAAAAAAAGATTTTGCAACTGGGAGCCTGTTCCTTAGCATCTTTACATTTCCAAAACATTATTTGTCATATTTGCATACATAAAGTTGAGAAATAACAAAAAAAAACTATATGGGAAAATTAAAACCCATTTTGTCCCTATTCTTAAGAATCGTTGAGTAACTGAATAAAAAAATTCTCAAATATTTATTGCACAACTTTAGGTGTTTTTAAATAGGTGGAAGTTACTTAAAGCTGCCAAGGGGCAAAGAGCTGAGCGCTGGTTGCTATGCTGGTTGCTATGGCTTTTCCTGCCTTTTCTCCATGAGGTCAGGAAACGGGCAATCCTTTTTATTTTTATTTGTTTAAATGCAAATTTTTCTTTTTATAAAACATTATCAACTTTAGGTGCGTTAAATAGTTGGAAGTTTCTTGATATAAAACGAATAAAGCTACAGAAGGGCAGAACCGGTTGCTATGGTTACTCCCATCTTTTCTTTGTCATACTTTGGGAGGGGCGATGATTTATGTACATTTTGCTTTTAAACAAACATTTGGAGATCAAGAGTGTAAAATTTGACATGTTTTATGTAGAAGATATTATTTAAAGAGAATTTATGATTTTTTTTTTTTTTTTGTCTTTTCTGATCAACCCTAGTTATGTTTTTAAAACCCTGCACTACTGGCTCCCCATTACCGCAGGTCCAGGGTTAAATGAAAGGTCTTGGACCTCATTGGTGTCTTTGGTTGTCCTCCAGGCTGAGGAACATCCGGTACACCTTCAACACCCTGCTGGTGGTCTTCATCTGGCGGGTGTTCATCGCCCGCTCCCAGATGGCCAGAAACATCTGGTACTTCGTGGTCAGTCTCTGTTTCAAGTTCCTCTCCTACTTCTGTGCTTCCAGCACCTTAACCAACTGAGTCTTCCTCACAGCCTTGAGCTGGAGACAGGCAGCCTTCGCCTTCAGCTGTCGGCGGTAAAAAATAAAAAAACAAAACAAAAAAAAAGCCACCTTAAGCTCAGACGTTCCTGACGTGGACAAACAGGGCTCTGTCTGCGGACGTCTGCGGCTGACAGAAGGAAAATAACGAGGTCTATTTGCTATGTAGTCACTGGTTGAGTTGGGAAACTTGACATTCCCGTCAGAAAATCCCTGTCCTACAGAGAAAGTTGTGTTTTTTTATTTTCTACCTAATGTTTCCTTCAAAGTGGCCAATTATATATGCAACGAAACGCCTTCTGTGTGACTTCTCACTTCTTTCCCCGACCTCCTGCCTTGTGACAGATCTGTGTTTTCCATACTTGAAATGCGTCATCGCAGCAGAGGTGGACGAACTTTACGTAGTTGTTTTTATTTTACTTTGTTTTATTCTCAAATATGTCTTGCATTATGTGCATCTACTGCCTTTTTAAGATGACGGTCCAGAAGTTTTGCCCACATGACATCAGAACGCTGAGACGAGCTAGGCTAGGCTAGCTTCTGGCTGATTGACGACCCGGATGTCTGAGGGCGAACCTGAACGCTCATCTACTTTGTCTGTACAGCTGTTTGTACTGAACTGGGTTTACTACTTTTACATCTTTATACTTGCACCAAAAAAGCAAGTCTGATTGTGTGTTGGACCTCGGCAGTGTGGTATATATACATAATAGTACATCAGAGTGGAGTTTATTTATATAGCGTAGTACAAACTATAGATGGCTCCTTAAAATGGTCCTAATCAGGGTTTTGAGAGGAGAACTTCTAAAATTTTAAAATAAAGTGCAGTGGACCCACGGTTTAAAAACACTCAGCTACCGACTTTAACAGCTAAAAACACAAAATATATCTTAATTTGCATTGATATGAAAGTCTTTTCATATTCTTTTCATATTGTTCTGGTTACAAACAGAATGCTAGCTAGCAGCTCAAGCTAGCACTGTGTTATCTTGGCTAACCAGGTTCCTGGTAAAAATATTTATTATCAAAGCTTTGCAGTTCATTTTTCCAATTAAACAAAATTTAGTAAAAGCCTGTGAATCAGTTGGATTTCTCGTTTTGCAACAATAAAACAGTTCTTCAGATTGAGTTTATTTCCAAATATTGTTGGGCCTTAAATTGTACGTATTAATAACCTAAACCAGCCGATTACAAACCAAATCAACTGTTCAGATGCACAGATGTTTCCCCACAACACAGCTGCTGTTCTAAATTAGCAGTGTAATATCATTTCTGTGCCGTCAGCACCAATACAAACTAATGGCGCTCCTGTATTGGTTGCTTCACAACCGACACCAGTTGCACTCCGTTGAGGTATTTTAGGTGCATCTTCTTTCAAATAAATCAGATTTACTCTGAGAAGAATTATCTTCCAAAGAAAAACCTACGAAAACCGAACAAGCAGAGGTCCACTGCACTGAAGAAGAATGAAGGATTATAATGCATCTAATCCTAAAGAACTCAAAGCAGTTTTAAACAGTGTTTGTCCAATATCAATTATGTATTTTTTTCGGGTGTGGGGAGTGTTGAGTGACGATTCAGAGTGAAATCAAAGTGGTAACCGTTAGCAACAGTTGTGTTTCTCTGCAAAAATACACTGAAGGTTATTTCAACACGCAGTGCAGTCGAGTCGTCTGCATAGATGCTCACTAGCAGGCTAAATGCTAATACAAAAGTGGGTTGGGGGCCCGAGTACACAACCATGATGGACGCCACATCTGACCGAATGGAGAATCGCTGCTATTTAAGGGAGTAGACCCATCTGTTTGGTGTGGTTGGTATCCGGTTTTATAAGAAGAAAGCTTTAGTTACCAAAAACTTGTATTTGTTGAATCACTGCTGTATTGACAAGACCACAGAGCTTCCCTCTAACTACAAGAAGTATTTAACGCAAAGTCTGAGGCGGCCGCTGTGGTCGACTTTCAAACTGAATGAGATTTCATGGGAGAAAAAGGGAAGAAACTAAATGTTTATGCAAAGCTCTGGTTTTGTTGTGTGTGTGTGCGTGTCGGTTTGGGCTCAGACTGCGTGATGAATCGGTTTTGTCAGGTTGTCCCCAAAGAGCTACAGGGCTATCTTCATGCTGTCATCCATGTTTGTCCGTTTGGTAACAGCACCGTCTTCGTTCACTCGAAACGCGACGCTCTGCCGGCGCAAACGGCAACATAACCGAGAACATCTTATTCTCACTAGTGTCATTTTTGCAAATTGTTTGACCACCTGTGTTCCCTGATCTAACGAGATTCAGTCTGCTTGGCAAAACTGAAATAAAGAGGATAAAAAGCGCTTCTGTATCCCTGTCTGTTTCACAAGTGTGGGTTTTGTTGCTTTTTCAGGAAAATATCCTCTTGCTGGTTGATACTTTTACGTTTTAAGGGATTATCTCAATTTTTTAAAAAAAACAGATTTTTTTTTTTGTTTGCATTCTTTTAATCTGTTAAATAACAAATAATACGACATCATTTTAACCAATTAAAACTCAAATTTACAGTCACTAAAACACAATTAATGCATTTACTGGGTGGATATTTATGGATTTTACTGAAACAAGCATCTTCCAGAGATGATGGTCTTCAGATCACAGTGAGTCTAGAGCGGAGCGTTTCCCCCCAGAAGAGGAGCCTGGTGGTGGTTCAGGTTATTCAGCTGCTGCTCCTGCAACAGATTCAGTGCTTAAAGCGTTTAAACGCTTCCATCCATGCGTGTGTTCATGTCCAGAACCGAATCCACCGGACTCACCTGTCTGGGTCTGTAGGCGCCGACCCTAAAGCGACAGCAGACGATGTCGAAGCAGAACCCGACCAGGCGGTGAAGCATGCCTTCAAGCAGGAAGAGTGTTTTTAACATGCATGCAGGAAGGATTATTCAAATACTGATGAGTTTGGTGGAAGCTAGAGCAGGAAATGGTTTTGGTTTGATGCTAAAGGGAACATGGAAAAAGAGGTCCAAAGGTTCAGCCTGAAGAATTCAAGGTAAATACAAATTCAGCAATTCAGAAATAATTTGAATAATGATGTTTAAACTTGAAAAGTTCAATTCTGGAATAAATTTCAGTCAGAAACCATAGATGGATGGATGGACGCATGGAGGCCCTGCTGTGCGGCTGGACAGAGTGTGGTCCTCCCAGGCTGCCGTAGCTGGTAAACATGGCCGCCGACTCGCCTGTGGTGGAGAAGATTCCCCCTACGATGCCGCAGAGCCGCACCAGGAAGCGTCCCAGCGCCATGTGCTGCTCGCTCACCGTCACCATCAGGGAGCTGGTGTCGTACTTTACGAAGATCCCCGAGACGCCATGGCTGCCCGCCGCGTGGTTGATCACCCGCTCCTCACACACACACACACACACACACACGCAGTTAGCACACACACTCTGGTTCGCCTGAGGCAGTCAGCCTGGCCACTCACTCGCTCCGTCACGGAGAACTGGTGTGTGTCTGCTGAGATCAGGTGTGTGTTCAGCTTGGTGGGAACCACTGTGATGAAGTACTGGTACATCTGGTTATCTGCAGATGGGACAAAACCACATTTATGCTTATTTAAATTAAAAATGTGCATTTTACAATGTAAAAACACAAAATCTTACCAAGTATTTTTGGTCTAGTTTCTACTGCAAACATCTTTGTGAACTAGAAATAATACAAAACTAACTCGCAATTAACTTTTCAGCAAGATAAAGGAGCTTCTTTTAAGTAAATATTTCCTTAATATTTGTTTTAAAAACTATTACTTCCACTGGTAGATTGTCACTTTGAACAAGTTATTTTCCCAATACTAGAAGTGAAAGAAGTTTTTAATTTGAGTAGTTTTAAGTCTAAGTCTATAAAGTATGAGCTTCCTTGGCAGATTTTTTTTGCTTATGGAAAAAATGTCGGCTTAGAAAATATTCGGAAGAGTAACTTGTACTTTCTATCAAAATTATTAACCTAAAATAAGCTCCAATATAAGTTCCATGTAAATTACTATTGTTTTATTTCCTGGGTACTAACACATTTTATATTTTATTTTTGCAGTATACCCATATTTTTACTTCCACTTGGGTCCCAAAAAAAACTTTATATATTTTGGTGTCTGAAAAATTTCAAAAACCTCCCGAATGTTGATTCATAAATGAGCAGAAACTGACCTAGTGACCCCTGGGAAGCCTAGACCGTTACTTAGCAACCACGGCAGAGTTCCACCCGTTACCTAGCAACCCAAACTATGTTCCAGCACTCAAAATAGGCAGAACTGACGAGAATAATTTTGTACAAAATAGGTTTACTGCATAGACGTATTGTAATCTGTTCGGTCAATAAAAGACAAAAGGCGCCATTTTGTCTCTTAGATTGAATAAACTCACTGTTGTAGGTGATTTTCTCGGTGCCGTCCAGAGGATTGATGATGCCTGGAACCTCTTCGCCGAAAGATAGATGGTCGATTCGATGGGAGAAGTTGTACGCTGCAGAAAGACGAGTTCATCTGTTAGTACACTGCAAAGAGACTAGGTTTTTAGTGAAATAGCTTACCATATTTTAAATAAAGCAAAACTAACTTAGAAGTAACTTTACAGCAATTTATGGGAGCTTGTTTTAAGTCAATAATTGTTCTTAGTGCTGATTTTTAAAAAGTACTTGTCAGAAGTTAAATAAACCTGCCAGTGGAAGAAGACATTTTAAATTATAATATGGGAAAAATGCTCTGTTCCACTGGCAGATTATTAAAATATTTTCTGTAATTTCTAAGGTTTTTCATTTAAAAGGTCCATTAGAGTGAGAGCTGGTAGAGAGCACGCTTCTTACCCTCGTGACTCACAAACGCAGCGATGTGAGCGTGACCCTGCGGATGGTGAATCGGCCTAAAACGGAAAAAATGCTAGTCAGGAGGTTAACGTGACGTGTGTTTTTCTAACATTTTGGAAATTTAATATCGGTACAAAAAAATCAAGGTAATATAAATCTAACAAAATGTTTTCCTAACAATGTAATAAATAAATAAACCATGCAAAGTGAAAATCCAGCTGAGAATTAAGACAGAGGCCAACCAAGTATTTTTTAGTTTCTAGTGCAAATATATCACTACACTGAAAACACAACAAAAACTAACTTGTAGGTTTCACCAAGATATAGGAGCTTGTTTTAGGTTAAGAATTATTGAACATTGATTAAAAAAAACTGAGTTATACCGGCAAAAGAAGACATATCAGTGTAAGTAGTATTTTTATTATTGACTTGGAAACGAGCTCCTGTATCTTGGTAAAAGGTTTTTGCCTTATTTCAAGTGAACTAAAGTATTTGCACAAGAAACTAAACAAAAATACTTAAGATTTTATGTTTCTACAGTGTAAAATTTTTCCAGTACTTCCATTTGTGTCTCTACTGTTTATAAAAACGGACCAAGCGCTTAAAAAAGAGAAAAAAAAACATGTAGAAGGTTTTGTGTGAAAATTTTCAAAAACCTCCCGAACTTTGAGTCACAAATCAGTAGCCCGTTACCTAGCAACCCGAGTAGAACTCAGCCCGTTACCTAGCAACCCAAGTAGAACTCAGCCCGTTGCCTAGCAACCGCAGCAGAGTTCCGGCACATTTGCTCAGCCAGTTATTAGTGAGTTAATTCTGTTTTATTTCATCTCACCTTAAAAATGCTAAAACCTGATATCAGTGTGTTTAATATTTACACACTTTTTGTTCATTTTTTGTTGTTAAAATGGACCAAAATCATTTTCTTTTCCAGAGACAAAATTAGAAATATAAAAAAATGTGATATCTGAACATTATTTTCTGCACACGTCCTTACTTTCCTACTGTGATGTGCAGGTTTCCCGCCACCTTGTTGACGTAGGCGTGTCCGTGAATCCTGCAGGCGTCGAGCGGCTCGTTGGGCGCTTCCTCCCTGAAACCCAGAACACACGTCACAACGTTTTATGCCGAGTCACGCTTTAACCAGGCGCCTGGTCCGAAAGGGGACGAACCGCGGCGGCAGAGCGGTGGGCGCTCCCTGCAGCGGCGCTTTGTACAGAACCTCCTGCAGAGCGTGCTCCTCCCTCAGCCTGCTCTGAAGGAGGCGCAGCGTCCTGGAGGACAAACACAAGCGTTGAGTTACCGTCTAATCCTTACATCACCACGCTGAATACTCACATTAAACTTCTCCTACCTTTGCCACAGCCTCTGTTGTGGGGATAATTCAAAAATAACCTGATTTAAAGCACAAAGATGAGATGAGCAAAACATTTCAGCGATTTCTTTCATCAATTTTCTGACCGACATGAGGAGCTGGAGCTGGAATTTTAACTTTTTGGTCCAAAATAATAAAAACATATTTGAATACAGAAATGTTTAAATAAACTGCATGTTTAAATCTAGGAAGGAATATTATTGTCACTTGGAGGAACTGAATGTGTGTAACTGGATGTTTTGGTGGATTTGTTTATATTTTACAACAAAATAAAGTCAAAAACAACTAATAAAAGTTTCTAATTTGCTAATTTCTTTCTTTTTTAAATTCTATAGGTCTTGCTATATTAAATTGTTTATTTTTGTTAATATGTTGCCATATAACTAATTTTGTTTACTTCCTTAGTTTGTTTCATGAATTTTGAATTAAATGTTTTGGGATCATCAGGCTTTTTCTCTCTTTGATTCCTTGAGTCTTAGTTCAGAATCCTTTGGGTTAATTGGTTTCCTCGTTAGGTTTTCCTGCTACAGCTGTTCCATGTCTCCTTTAATTGGCTTATCTAGTGCTTTACAACCTGATCCAGTACTTAAGCTCCTGATTTCTCTTTTTTTTATATGTGGCCCTTGAAGTGATTTTGTTTGGCCAACGACCGCAAGTAAATAATAGTAAAACTGAAAACAATTTATTTCAACAGTTAAAATACATTTTTCTTGTCTTTGATTGACAGATTTCATAAAAATGATGTTAAACTTAACAAACCAAACAGGTGAACTTACAGGTTCATACTGCAGGCCATTGGAAGTGATCATTGTTTCTGCCAGATCCAAGATGTCGGCTCCCACATCTGCAATAAAAACACAGAAATAAAACCTGAGTTACCAAATGTAAACACATTTAAACAGTTTAGTGAAGAACATCAGCTACTCACGCTGGCATTTCATTGCTACTGTGACGTCCACATTTATTCTTAGCTTACTGCGGTCAAGAAAAAGACACATTTAGCTTTATATTGCACAGTTTAACATTTTATGTGGTAAAAATGTTAAAGGTTGACAGTAAATTTGAAATTTTGACTGTTATTTACAATACTGAAACACCAATGATGGTTTTTAAAAAAGGCAAACAAAATTAAATATGATTAAAATAAAGAAATATGACCTAAAATGGACATTGTATATTTCTGCTTTTATTTTTAATTTTGTCACTTTTGGTCCTCCATAAAAATAAAATAAATGTAATTCCATGGAGACATGTTTCAGAAAAATATTCAGGAAAAATTCTGCTGCTTTGCTTTTGCTTACTTTTTTCTGTCAACATTTTGTGTTTTTACGATTGACAGCAATTTAAATATTGTTTATTTCTTTACTGGTTTTGTCTTCTATTGTTTTCACCAATGTTTTAGCAGTTTTCTTTCTTTGGAAAGGTTGCAAATGACTGAAAAATAAATACATAAACACCACTATACCTGGCAGGGAAGTAAGTTGGGCCTGGTGGCCCACCAGGCTTATAAAGCTTTGGGGGAAATCCTGCATTGTAGCTAATCACAATGCAGCAAGCTAAAGTATCGATAAATGCTAACCTGGAAAAATCCTTGTCAACTTCATATTCATACTTCATCCAAGTGTCCCGGTACACAAAGAACTCCAAGATGGCCAGAACCGCTATGGCGCTGAACGCTATGATGGACACTGCGGAGGAGACAGACGGCGCGGTTACTCTTGGGTTGTGTTTCTGGTGCCGGTTCTGTTTGGTTTCAAGGTTCTGGTCCCACCGGTCCCCCCGGACGCAGACGTTTCCATGTAGCTGTCTGCCACTTTGGGGAAGGCGTCCAGCTCCTTCACCAGACTCAGGGCTTTTCTTCTGGACAGACGCCTCATCTTAGCGGTCAGGACGGCTTTCCAAATCCTCCAAACACAAAATATGTTTAAAACTGATCTACATCGTCATTTAAAGCTGTAACTTTTATAAGAATATTTTATGTATTAGTTGAAACTGTCACTATATCGTGACAGGATATAGGACAGATAAAATGTTTTAAAATCGCCTGCTCAAAGTGAAAACAACCAATCAGATCCAAAACAAGTCTTATTGATGTCAATCACTTTCTCTGCTTTCCTGTAGTTAGCAGAGCCTGTTGTGAATGCTAAGGCTAGTTAGCATAACCACGACAGAGAATAGATAAACTGGCTTCCTGTAACTGTAAATAATTTCTCAGCTATTGGCACATTTAGCAGAGCGTGCATGATGTGATTGTCAGCGCTAAGACCCTCCCCCTGGCTCAGATTGGTTGTTTTTGGTCAGTAGCGGTGCATTTTTAGCAATAGTAGCTCTAAGAGAAAGTGGAAGATATTGATCTTTTCACAGATTACATTTGTATATTATTAATTTTAATAAAATACAATTTTATTTTTATTCATTTACAATGCTTAATTTAATTGATTTTTAATTTGTTTAATTAAATAACGTACTTTTATATTTCTGTACTTATCTCATTTATGGCAGTCTTTAACCTCCTTAAAACCAGTGGTGGGAAGTAACGAAGTACAAGTTCTTCGTTACTGTACTTAAGTACAATTTTCGTGTATCTGTACTTTACTTAAGTAGATTTAATAATGGGTACTTTTACTTCTACTTCACTACATTTTACAGTAAGTATCTGTACTTTCTACTTCACTACATTTCTACAAAGTGTCGCGTTACTCGTTA
>CAEGAF010126400.1:0-34457 GCA_903067075.1 Micropoecilia bifurca
ATGTCAGCTACAGTTTGGACTGTTTCAATTAAAAGAAACATGTTTTCTCACCACTTCTTTGATTCATTTTGTCCAGCCGTCGACTTTCAGTCTGTGTCCAACCAGAGCAGGTGTTGTGTAGTTGGTGCTTTTAATCAGTTTTCAGTTAAATTAATTCAATCCAACTTTATAACAGTCACAAAATGTCACCAAAATCACTCTGTCCCTCTAAAATCTTTCAGAAAATCACAAAAATGTATTGAATTGTATTGTTTGCCGAATATCGCAATGTATATCGCATCGTGGGCAGAATATCGTGTATCGTATCGTGAGATTATTGTATCACTACAGCCCTACTCACCTCGTCTCTGAACATTGTGACGGCTTCACTGTTGGCTTCTCTTTTAATTCTTCTCATGTCTATGGTCTCAAAACTTGTGGCCATTTAAAGAGTAACTTCAATTCATTTTTTGGTCCATCGGACATGCCTTACTATAATGTTGGGGTCTCAATTTTTTGTCTCGTAGCTGGAATTATAGTTAAAAACTAAAATATAATTCCCCAAAAGTATTGATTCTGTATTCCTTGTTTTGTGAGGCACATCCAGACCAGTGACATAAGCAGATGTTCTAATCATTTTATCTCTAAGTAATCTGGAAATACATGTTGCCGTATCGGCGCTCCACACAAACCCAATGTCCCCTCTGTAATCCTGGACTCAGGGAGGAAGGCTGGATGAAATTAAACAGATATGCTCATCTTTACTATTTATAATCCTAATATGTTATCCAGAGCCGGGGGATTTTGGACGTACGTGCATCACAGAAACCCAGGTGTACTCGCTCGTAAGTCGGGGGATTAGCAGAAAGGTTATTGTAATTTTTTAAATAACACAGAAGCAGATTTTAATATTAAAAGGCTGAAGGACCATCTGGGAGGAGGAAGGATTCCACATACCAATTACTGTTATTGTTTTTCATCTGCACAGTACACAGGATCAGTTTAATGAAAATACTTTTTTTTTTTAAATCTGATCATGTACTTGACTTGTAGTTGAGGACACACTGACCAGATTTAACAGGCTGAGTATATTCACCGTGTCACACGGCTTTAGAGCAGGAACCTGCACAAAAGCCTCAAAGGTTCAAACACCAGCATGGAGTTTGAACCAGTGGGACTGGGATCTGTTTTTACAGCACAGTCCAGTTACAGGCTGGGAGAGCTGAAGATCCGACCGGTGCTTTTTGAACTGGAATGGTAAAATTCAAGATAATGCAGAAACACAACACGGACTCCCGAGCTGCATAAGTTCCAACTTAAAAGTCTCCCAACAGGAGCTACTTCACCTGGGTGTTTTTATGAGGGAGGTTTTATTTTATGTTTGGTTCAGCTGAAGAAACCCTGTTTGTATTGGTTCATTTTCACTCAGTGGTTCCCTGAGGTAGGTGTAGAACCCAAAATAAGACACATTTTTCAACACATTTTTACTCAAGTAAAAGTATTTGATAAAAGGTTACAGAGTAATTGATCATATCTGATTTAATATCTTAAAATGACAAAAATATTTTCAGTTTTGGTATTTTAAAGGGGCTGTGTTGTGTAAAATCTACATTTTTAGCTTTGCATGATGTCATAAAGTCATAACATGATGTAAAGATTCAGAAAGAGCAATAGTTTTTAAAGAGGCACACCCAATTTCAAGTAATTAAATTACAAAGTCAAATTTCTTTTACTTTATGCTATAAAATGGAAAACAAATACTGCCCCTTTAAACCACATTTTTCCAAATGTAACCTTTTTTTTAAAATCAAAACACTGTTTTATTTCAAATCTGGTTTATTTTCCCTCAACAATGACTGATGGACAAGACAGAACTACTTCAGTAAAAGTCATGAACAGAGAAGATCTCAAACCTTAAACATTAATTTGTTAGATGCTCCAGAAAGCAAACAGGATTAAGTTGTTTAAAAACATGGAGGAAAACCGTATTTCATAGTTGAAATAGGAGAGCATGGCCTGCAGAGCAAGGAGAGCAGAATAAAGTGCTGACAGAGCCTCACAGTGAGCTTCTCTGCTGGGCTCATATTTGTCAGAGTCCCTCTGCAGACCCGTGTGACACCAGCCACCTCGTTTTTGAGCCGCGCTTGCAGCTTTCGCTGACAGGTACGCCAGCCAGCATCAGCGTATCCAGCCGCCGCAGCAGCAGCAGCCGCGGCTCACGGCGCGCAGGTTCATCCGACCTGACGGCTGTTTTCTGTTTGTTGCCCGAGGGATTTATGGTCCCAATGAGACAAAGGCACAAACATAATGTTCTGTGTTGGAGCCGCTGCTGTCTGCAGAAAAGGATCCATTCTGCCCCATCTGTTTTTGCTGTGGTGTTTCTGTGTGGATCTGAATCAGGCTGATGGAATATCCTCTACTTTTAGTCTATGGCTGGACTGTCTGCTTGTGGATGTAGTTTGACCCAAGTCATGTTTTCAAGTATTGTCTCAATTTAAGCAGAAGCTACCGTTTATATCCTCTAGTTTTCTATGAATTTATATTCTTTTTAAATGATATTTAGCCTGTGGTGTTTCATTAGTGAAGGTTTTGCTCACCAGAAGACGACATGCAAGAGTTTGGAGTCTGTCCGTTTGTCCAGATGTTTGTCAATCCTTTCACTCATCTGTTTGACTAAACAGGTGAGGTTTCAGCCTCGATTAAAGAGACTCGGTGTTTCGACTGTCTTGCAGTTTTCTGGAAGTTTGTTCCAGATTAGAGGAGCATAAAAATGTATCTGACAGCAGATATTTAATGTGTTGTGTTGCTAAGCCGTTCACTGATTTATAAAATAAACAGTATCTTAAAGTCTAGTCTCTGAGCTACAGGGAGCCGGTGAAGAACTGGGGGGAAAATGTTCTCCATCATCCCGGTTTTAGTGAGAATAGCAGAAGGAAGGAGCATTCTGGATCAGTTTAATTTTTTCATATTTAATTTTTTAGGAAGACCTGTAAAAACACTGTTGCAGTAATCAATGCAGCTAAAGATGGACACACAAATGAGTTTCTGTAGTCCTTGATGGGACATTAGTAATTGTGAAGAAGTTCTTCAGGTGATAAGAGGCCAACTTTGTAACCGTCTTTATGTGACTGAAGGTTCATGTCTGAGTTCACCTCCTGATCTCATTTCCAGCTGTAATAACTGAAGCTTTGTGATGACTCTTGTTTTTCTGTCCATCCATTTTGGTCTATTTTAGCAACTTTTCATTCTTTCAACCATCAATGTATCTTCAGTGCAAAAATAATGTCTTTATATTGATGCTGATATCGATACTAATATTGATGCTGTACTAGTTCCATTGGTAAATTATTTCACTTCATGACATTTTTTCCATGTGTGAAATAATCTGCCAGTGGAACAAATAATTTTTCATCAATATTAAGGAATTATTGACTCAAAACAAACTCCTATATCTCACCGAAAAGTTACTCTGTTGAAATATCTTTTTGTGTTGATGGCTTAAAAACGAACTAAGAGGACATCAGGATCTGGCTACTTATGGGCTTCTGACAGTAAAATGTGTAGGAATCCAGGAGTAAACATGACACCCTGTTGTTTTGCTCAAGGACACGGAGTCAGGACTCATTTCCTGCCGAGCCAATCAGGCAGGTGACCTTCTGCTTTCAGGACATCCTCTTTAACATTCGGGCCAAAGCCGCCTCCTCTGGACACACATCGCTCTTCTGGACCGATCGCTGGAGCGCCGCGGCACAGACTGCTGGTATTTACAGCCGATCAGCGGGGGGCGCTACGTTGATGTCATGCTTTAGCAGGAGTAAATTCAGAGGCGTTGCACATTAGAGGGGGGAGGTGTTGTTCAAGCATTGCTTAAAGAGAGGAGAGATGTTGCTGCAGAAAGTCGGCGCCTCTGAGGATCTGCATATCGGAACATTTTTCCTCTGGAGGTGAAATTATTAAAGTTTTTAAAAGAATATATTGAGATAAATCTGGTCTGTAACCAGTTATCGTTCCATCCTGTCATTTTGGTAAAAAGTATAAATTATGCGTCATCTTTTGGTGGGACTGCAGGGCGGCGCAGTCGGCAGCAGTAACTATGGTTACAAATTCCTTTATTGGATTGAAATGGATTTGGATTTAAAAAGAAAAACGAGTGTAAATGTTTGCATTTATCATATCATTTATCATTATTGTGATTCATCATTGTCACAACAAGTGATGTTCAAAAACTCCTAAAACTGTCATTATTGTGGTTGATATTTTATTTTTCTCCACAAGATTGGAAAATATGATTGAATGCAGCTACTGTGTGATTTACAGGTCACATTTGACTGGTGTCCTAAATACGCCTGTTATAAATGGGGATGTTTTTCAGGAGCTGTGTTTGTGTTGGTGGTTTCGATTGCTGTGTTCATGAACTTAAAGGAAGAAAAAAAGTAATAAATAATTCTTATCGTTATCACAATATTAACACAAGATATAATGCGAAACCTTTAAGTCCATATTTCCCGCCTATATGCGAATGTATCGTTTGTATGAGCACAAATTAATCATGACATTCATTTACATAATGCTTTTTAATGCCGATTTATTCTGGTCACTTTTGTCCTTCTAATCGTGCCGACTGTTGCCAGGCAGCAAGAAGGTTCCTGGTTCAAATCCTGACCTAAATACAGACCGAAGGCGTCAGTGGAACCAGAAATATGAAAATAAACTCAGTTTGAGCAACAAAAACCAACTTTAAATGTCAGGCTTTGGTTGGGTTGAGAGTTTCACTTTTAAGACTTTTGGAGACAGATTTCAGATGAAGTCAAACATCAGAGTGAGAGAGACGGATCTTTTATGTCGCTGGGAAAATGGAATAAATTATCACCCTAACAAATGTCCGCTGTCTTCATCTGTGGGTGTATGTGTTTATAAGAGTGTCTGTGTCCCTGTACGTCTGTCCAGAGCAGTTTGAGTTTTAGAAATTTGGCAAGAGGAAACTTGTTCAGAGTGGATCCTCATGTCTGAGGAGGAAAACTTTTAAAAGGATTTGATGCAGAGACATTTAAAGCCCTTCTGTTGCTTCATACCTGTTGATTTGGAACTTTATTATAAAGTGATCAGCTGGTTTTAAATTATCTGCAGTATAAATATTAATTTCTAGGTGGTTCTGGTTCAAACGACTGAGGTGTTGGACACTAAAAATGTTCTAATCTTCCTATTTGTGCTTTTTAAAACTGAACAAGTTCATTTAAAATCTGCATTTTTTTTAATTAAAATGTTAAAGGAGGCGGCTTTGTGGTTAAACATGTCTTACTGTTCTGTATTTTCAGGCTTACAAGTAAATGAAGTTCATTTATATGGCACATTTTATCAACAAGGTAATTCACATATATCATGAATTAACTAATTATTTGCTTACATTTGATGAGCCAAACCTCATCAGTATCAAGGAATTAAACATGATATGTTTTGCTATGTTCAAAACATAGCAAAACAGTCCAATTTTGTTTGTTTTTTCCATATATCCGACTTTTTGATGTCAGTCTGAATGACCCAAAAAATAGATTTTTGGCAGTGTAGTGCTGGAAGTCTTTCAAAATTTACATTTAAAATGTTTAAAAAATTGGCCTGTTTTTTTACTGAGAAGCGTATAAACTCTGTATTTAGGTAAACATGTCTTGGTTTTATTTAATTTAACACACTTCATAAAGCATCAGTCAGTTTATTGAGCAAATAAAACGACTATTTTTAGTTCTTTTTTATTTAAATTAAACTGCAGAATTGCAAGCAATGAGAGGATGACATTGAATTGTTTGTAATATAATCAACTTGCAGCTTTATCTAATTCTGGTTAATCCAAATATCTGTGGGGGTTTTTTTGACTACTTTGTGGCTCTTCACAGTTCAGCAGCGGCCGCGCCGCCTCGGCCCCGATGATGTAATTATTTCCCAGCGGCACCTGGGAGCCGCGGTCGCCATCCTGAGGCATCGCTCACAGCCAAATATGCAGATGTTTCTAATTGCTTTCCATTACCAACAATAACAGCTGTTTATATCTATCAGCAAATAATTCACAAGAGTTCCAGACTGTTAGGATAACATATCCCACCTGGTCACCATCACCAGTTGTCAGCAGCAGAGAGCAGCTCCCTGCCAGGCCGCTTGTTCAAATCCCCCGACGAGTTCAGGCTCCCAGTCACCTTCAGCCATCTTGCTTTGCTCTGGTTCGGCTCTGAAGTCGGGCTTTACACAGCTGAGACACGCAGGGGATGTTTTACTCCAACATGATATTTATGATTTAGAATAAAATAGGAATATAATTTCTTTATCACACAATGAGGGGAAAATATGGTGTAACAAAGTGACAGGAATCAGAGCATGTGGAATTAAAAATGGAGGTAAGATTACAACTGTACAGTTTTTAAAAGTCCAATTAAAAGTAATATGTAGCATGTTTTAAAAGAAAAACTTGCATATGCATTTAAATATTAAAAATAACATGTCTACAATGAAGTTTCATTTGTATAACTTTTCTGCAACAAGGCATTTGTTTTACATCATGAAAACGCAAAAATCAACAATTGTCGTCACATATCAAAATGTTGGTTAAAGTTTCATTTATTAAGGTTCAAGAGCAACTCTGAACAGAATCTAGGTTTATAGGAACTCTGTGTTGCAGGTGTTTTACAATTTTTCGGATGTTTGTTCCAGATTTGTGGCGTGTTAAAAACTGCAAACAGCAGAAACGTTATTTGAAATGAGGAAAAACTGCAAATACCAGCAGGGATGTAAACACTTTGTTTGTTTTCTAAGAGCTGCAGGGAGGATCTACTATAACTCTACTCTTTGCACTGAGGATGCAGCAATCTCTTCATGAAGTATTTAGCAATTTGGCAAAAGTTGCAAGAAGCGCTGACACTTCAGCTGCATTCCAGTTGTACTCGGAACTGGGAAAAATCAACCAAAGTCGAAATTCCCACTGGGAGCAACTACAACTATCCTGAGTAACAACTTTTAAGGCAGACTTCGCATTTCAATATGGCCTCTCCTCACATCACCAGTAGTAAAATGTGGTGAAAACATGTTTATTTTTACAAGACACACATACAAAAGTGCATCTAAAATCAATTTTACATGTAGTGCCTGTAACTCTAAACTCCAAAAATTAAAATCGGCGTTTGTTTATGTAAACCAGCTTAAAATATTTCTAAGAGCTATTAGAGACGATGCTTTTGGGCATCATAAACACGGTGGAACGTAGCATTAACTTTCTTTTTTGTAGCTTCAGTCAATATTTTGGAGTTGGCATCAAAAAACAAGAAACCTGTGAGGTAAAACCAGTAAAACCAACATGCTGACTGGCCTGTCCTTAAACCAGGTGAGCCTGTCGTCGTTCCCGTCTGTCCGGCGTTGTGCGCGCTCCCGTCTGACACGCTGGCTGTTGGGAATGAGCCATCTGACTGGGAGAGGCTGCCAACAAGAGCAGAATGTCATTAAGAGCGGAGCTGCTGCGGGCCGCCACCATCACAGGGAATTCATCGCCACAAGTGATGATGATAATGGACTTTGCTGCAAATGACTTTGGATGAGCAGCGTTTTTGGCAGGAGCCGCACCGGCTGAGTGGATTTCTTTTTTTTTAACCTCCGAAGGAACGATTTTGGACTTGCAGCTGGGATTCCTCACAGGAAAGGCGGAGACTGTGTAAATCCCTTTATTCAGATTTTGATTGCTTGGTTTGTGTCATTTGTGATGACTAACAAAAAACCACAGAAATGCAAAATTAATTGATTGTGAACCATTTCCTTGACCTTAACCACACGATTCATTATCTCAAACCGTTTCCGTTTGGCCTAATGACATTTCCACACATCACAGAAACTGAATATAATGCATTTATTTATTTTTTTTGTTGCAGCATTTTATTAAACCCCAATCCATAATTGACTATTTCCACTAAATTTCTCCTCTTAGAGCCTGGGGAATCAGAAGTAATTGTACAACTTTAGCAGAGCAAAAACCCATGAAGTGGTAAATAAACCCTCCTAGTTTCGCCTCCACAGGAGAACAGAGCGATGTGACTCTGATCGATCTACAGGAAAACCTAACGAGGCCATCGCTCATTATAAAAAGTGACAAACGGCTGTAAGGTTAGTTTTTCTCTCCGAATACGAAACACCTCATTAGAGCTGCAGCAAAACGATGCAACAATGCAAGTGTTCGTCATCAGGGGGGACGTTTCATGTGCAAATTAAAGAGAAGGTAAAATAATTGACTCATAGGCTGTTGACCAAACAATTAGCACTTACAGCCCCTTCTTTTTTTATTTTAATGAAAAGATTTGAACTCACAGCAGAGAGTTGAGGGCGGCGGGTCGTTCCGGCAACTCGCCTGAAAGAGCCGCACGTCTGTCTGCGATGCAGAACGTCTTTCGGGGTTTGTTTGCCAGGCAGGCAGCGAAGTGAGGAACTCTGGCTGCTAATGTGACAGTTGCACTCTGGCTTTCAGTTCAGTGGACATGTTGTTTCGGAGAGAAAGCAGGAGGATGGTACCCAACTTATCTGATTACCGATGATGTACATCACACATCCCCTACCGACTTCTCTTTTTCTTTTTTTTTGCGGCGATGCAGCCGAGTGAGAATGAAAGGATGCTGGATTTCTGTAAACAAGGCATGACTGACGCGGCGGCAGACGATTTGTGAGGCTCAGCTGAAGATCGGCGTCATGAGCGTCTCTGAACTAAAAGAGATCAGAGTAAAAGCAAAACACACTGTGGATTAAATTGGTGGTCCTGTGGACCAACATGCAGCTATGTGCCTGTTTATGGTTGGTTTTTCACCTGACTCTGATTACAGCGTTGGATTATTTTATTCTAGACTCCATAAGGGGGAACCTATTGGAAAGGACGTCATTAGACTCTCATAAAGATGTCAATAGAAGTAGAATCAGCATTTTTCATTCCTTCCAGTTGGAACCAACTGAAACGTTTCATAGTCAGGAGAGAAGTAAAGGTTCATGACTCTTTCAGTCGGGGGAAAATGGTCCTGAAGGTAAAACCAGCTAAATGTGTCAGTGATTTGATTTATCCCTCTGGATTTAGTGGCATTACCGCAATAATTAATGGATGAATTTCTCAAGATTTTGCTGAAGAATTGGTCCTTTAAGCCTGGAAATGTTCTCCAGCTGATTGAAGGCCAACTTTGTAACTGTCTTTATGTGACTCTGAAAGTTCAGGTCTGTCACTACAAACAGATTTGGGCCTGATCTTAAGTTTGTTGCTTAAATACATATAGCACATTCAAGTTCAAAGTGTTTTACATAAAAACAAAAATACAAAGTCATAGAACATGCTGTCAACACCTTTTGCCACATGAAAATGTCAGTCAGTGTTTCATCTATGTTTCAAAAGTATCTCTAACATGAGGGTTGTTAGTCTGGGTTTAGAGAAACTCAGTTTTCCAGTTTGTTCCAGATTTGTGGTGCATAGAAGCTGAATGCTGCTTCTCCATGTTTGGTTCTGGTTCTGGGGATGCAGATCAGAACCAGCAGAACTAAACTTATTATTTATTTTCTGAGGGAGGATGTAGATATTAAATATAAGAGGCTCCAGGACTGAACCTTGGGTTACTTCTTGGAGTCATTTCTTTAACGTTCCTCTCATGTCTCTTATGGTTAATCTCTTCCTGAGCGGCTGCATTCAGCCTTGGACTCATTTGCATTGCATATGTTTCAGAAAACAACCCCACATTTTGTAAACAACCCCTATGAGCATCGAGGCAGTGCCTGCTGTGGATGAGGAACATTAATATGCATAGCTTTGCAAAAAGCTCCAAAGTGACCTACATGACGAGGTTCAGTATACACTCCAACTGTGTGCAGCACTTGTGGGACTCAGCTGACCGTGTTGCCTTAATTACTGTCTTCTTGCGGCTGACGGCTTTTCTCTGGAGAGGCTGTTGAACTTACCCGTACACTTGTACAGGGGAGTCGCAGCGGGTCGCTCGGGTCGCCGCGAATGCCTGGTCCTCGACGACGTGGGCGCCGCAAAATGGCCGCCATTAGCCTGTCCAGGATGGCTGCTGATGGCCCCATTAGCTGCACTTTAAACTCTTGCAGCGTGTCCCAGCTCTCTGACGATGACACTTCACTTCTAGCAGGTAATCCCACAGGCCCTCCACTGACAGGAGGCATCAATTAACAGATTTGTTTGCTTTCCTCTCCTCTGACCTCATTTGCATAGCCGCCTGCTAGCGCAGCGCTCTGGTTCAGCAGCAGATTTGACTCACTGTTTACACAGTAAAAAATGCCGGTGTTGAATTAACACCCAAAAGTATCTATATGTGTCCAAGTCAGCAGGTGTTAAAGTAACACTTTTGAAAGTGTTAAGTTTGACACCCATTCTTTTGTTACATTAACATTGGTCTATATACTGAAATGGGTTTAAGAAAAGTTCAACTTTCCATTTCTGTGTCTTGTTTTGAATATTTTCCACTGGATTTGATTGATATTGACACCTTGTGGGTCAATTNTTTCTGTGTCTTGTTTTGAATATTTTCCACTGGATTTGATTGATATTGACACCTTGTGGCTCAATTATTTACTTTTTTAACACCACATTGTGTTTTGCGATCAGCACTACACTGGTGTTACTTTTAACATATTTTAACACTAACACTGCTGTAATGCTAATGTGACACTCTGTGTTGTTGAATTTAACACCAGCTGACTTGGACACATATAGACACTTTTGGGTGTTAATTCAACACCGGCATTTTTACTGTGTAGTTTTTTTTCCCAAGCGTCACATGGCATAAAAAAATGCCACACATATTCCAACTGTTTGGCTAATCCTGGAGTATAAAAGAGAAATGCTTTGGAGCTCAGAAAGTTACAAGATGTTAGCAAGCACTGCAGGGCAGAGCGCCGTCGACTCATCCCTGTTCAGTCCCTGTCCAAAGGGAGATCAACATTTCCGATGCTAAAGGACAGCTGTTGCTGCCAGGCCTCTTCCCCACAGTTTTAGGCGGTAATCTGTCAGGGCGCTATCATAGCCAGCACGCTCTGCCCCTCAGGTGGAGGCAGAGACATTGGACTCGGGGCTCTGTGCATAGCAATGAGGCCGGACAGATGTAAAAATCCCCAGTGAGTTTGCAGCCTTGTTGCTCTGAGCGTTTGCCTGGATCCTCCACATCAACCTTTTGGAGCACGTCTATTCCCATGATGCACTGCTGTTTCAGGGGAAGGTTTATGCTGTTTGAGCGGAGGCCTTCAGCGTGATCCAGATGTGCCGCCGTGGCGTCGCTCGTTGGCATTTTCAGAAATGGCTCATTAAATCCGAGTCGAACTAAAACACAAGGCAAAAAACATAACAGAATAATTTTGGTTTTCATTCTAATGTTCTTAATGTCTGTTTGAAAATTTGTTAATTTAATACAGTTATACAGTAGATGCTACAGACAATGACATTGAAAGACACATATTAGTGAGTCTATCTAATGTAAAACAAAAGGCCAGAAAACTAAATTTCTGATGAAATTCATGTAAGTTTAACATGAAACCCTTATGTTTTACTAAATTCTGACTTCTCATCATTTTATTTTACTTTCATGTCTGAAGTGAAAGATCTGTAAAGATCCGAACTTCACTCATAATTTTCACCTAAAATGACAATAGCTTAAAATGTATGCAATAAAAGGAGGAAATCTGAAGGAATTACGTATCAAAGCTGAAGTTTGGACACCTGACTGACCGGCACACACTGACGGGATTTAAAAGTACCTTTTTGTGAGCCTCGTCTTCTCATAACTTCTCATAACTCATCTGTGATTAGTAAATAGCTGCTAGTGGCAGAAATTCAGATGTAAATTTTGAGCCAGATTTTTAGCTGAGTGTTGATGACGCTCATTGCCACAGGATAACAAAACCTGTAAGGAGGTTTGTGGGGGTTTTATTATTAGATTTAAAAAATATATTTGTAGTTTACCAACTTGTTTCCTTTTGTTGTAAACTTGCTAAATGTTTACAACAAAATAAATGTGAATATCAGTATCTGCCATGTACCTAAGCAGCACTGTCTGCTACCAGCGTCAAGACAGACAAACCCCACAAATCCACCTTAAGAGGAAAACAATACTCCATTCCACCCTAACACTACATAATCTGACATTTTGTCCTTGAAATTGGCTTAAAGTGGGAAGAAACAGAGATTGACACAAAGACATATAAAGTGATCTTTGGTGAGATTTCAGCTTCTTCAGGTTTCCTGTCAGATTTGTTAATTTTCTTTCTCAACCTATTCGCTAATTACTTAATTTGTGTCCAAATCTTTGTCCGGGGTAAAAATATACAAAACATTTGGACTTTCTGTAAGCTGTATGTTAGACACTTTGAAAAGACACTTGAGTTTCTAAGCCTTTTTAGTAAAAACGCTATAAATAAAAACATATGTTAGACTGAAATTTTATTTTATTTACTCCTATAACCAATTAATCCTAATGTTGCTAATTTGCATGATACTAATTTGTTTTCTGACCATCTGAAGAATCTAATTTAATAATATAAGCAAAAACCCTTTTTATAAATATGTGAATAAATTCAGTCAGTTCCAAGTTACTGTTTTTGTTAGTTTTATTCTTTTAAATATTTTTTCTGTTCATTTTTGCTTTTTTATCAATATTTATTTATTCCTGTGACAGCTGACAAAGCATAAAAAATTAGCTTCACATTTGAGTTAATTGTCTGACCTTTCCTATGCAAATACGCAATTTGAAATCGCACTATGGGAATCCTAGATTAAATTCCCACCTATCCTGTAGTCATAATTGTAGACGTGATTATTTTGGCCATTTAAAAAACACACACAGCAGTCGGAGATGATTAGCATGAGCTCTGCTGTTGCACTTGTTTTGCAAAGACACATGTATAGTTACAGACAATCCAAAGATAATTACCTGCTCCGCTCGCATACTGTTTTCATGATTAGGCGCCAAAGTTCACTGGCCGATAATGATCACCCCGCATCATTTCCTGGATGTACAATTTGTGCTTAGTTTGGATCCGGCCTCGTAGATTCAAATATGTCAATCACAATGAATGAGGACGGACACAGAAACTGAACGTAAACACTGCGAGAAGGGATGTTTTTTTGACTCCATATATGAGGGTGAACTGCAAATTAGTCAGAAAATGAAGCTGTAAATATGGACTCAATCTCGCCGCTTAATTTAGTTAAATATGCTAAGGTCTTCTCAATTATAACTGCAGCAATTTCCATCACTGTTGCTGATTTAATTGTTGCATCCTGCAAATCTCTAAATTGCACAACTTTTCTTTCTTCCACACAAGCCTGCAACTATGCTGATGTCTGTAATTAAGATCTATCTGCTTCTCTAATCAAACTAAATCTCTTGGACGACAAACAGAAGGCCTGTAGCTGCTCTTTCTTTTCTTTGTTTTTTTTGTTCATGTTTTTGTTTAACTGAAGCCTATTTGGATTTTTATAGCAAGTCTTTGTTAAAAAGAGGAGAGTGAAGATTTGTTAGATTTGTCAACATTATTTGATTATTAGAAGCGCACAGCTTCAGTTTTTACAGCTCAGCCTCAGCCATCAGGCCTGACATCTGGGTGTAGTGATGGACTCAGACCTGAACCTTCACAGTCACATAAAGACAGTTACAAAGTCGGCCTTCCGTCACCTGAAGAACATAATGTTCCAGAAAGATCAACAGAAACTCATCCATGTTTTTATCTTTAGTCGCATTGATTAATGCAACTGTGTCTTCACAGATCAGCCTATAAAGAGAACAGACTTTAGATACTGGTGTTAGGACGCTGAGTTGGTAGAGAACGTCCACCATGTGCAGGAGCTGTAGTCCTTAGCACGGCTGTCCGTGGTTCAATTTCCGATCTTAAGACTTTTTTTCAATTGGTGTAGACTTCAATCATAACTTGAACTTCCAAAAAATGACTTGTGAACTTCTCTGGTTTACTGTAACTGAATGCAAAATGAACCTGTTGTGTAGAATTTTAAAAATATTTAATATTCACACATTTCTTTGAATATAAAACCATTTAAACCCAGTTTAGTAGCCGTTAGAAACTCACAATATGAATCATAAACAATGAAGGTGTCACTCTGCTAATGCTAATAAATGAAGTGACAGATGTAATAAATTCCCTTATTTTTTGTTGTACTAAATTCCTTAGAATTTGCAATGGGTTTTATATGAAAAAAAAACATGTTATTTGAGGTTTCATTTAAAAACTTAAAGGTGTATATTTTGCTTGCATATCTTGGCTGAATCCCCAGTGAACTCCTAGTTTTGGTGGTGTAAGTCGCACATAGCGTGTTTTCAAGCCTCTTATCAACACTTCAGCTTTAGCAGGCCTGCATTTCACACATTTCGGTTCTTGGCCTGTTCAGAGGCTCAGAAACACGGTCCTTTGGACATGGCCGCACCGCCAACAGATGGCGAGAGCATCTTCATGCTTAGCGGATGAAGACTGACAGCAGATAGCCGACTGCTTCCCCTCTGGATGGAAGCTTCCCCTCCAACAAGGGCTCTCCAGGATGATGAAAGGAAATGTATGTTTCCCCAGAGGCGTAATTAAGGTCCGTTTTTAAACTTATGTAACCAGCTTTCATCAGTGAGGAAAGACAGATGGAGACCTGTGGAGGCTTTGTGCTCAACTTAGAAAACCCTAAGTGCCTTTGATTCTGAAAAAAGGAGGACAGGGTCAAAGGAAAAATATATTTCCATAATTTATAGGTTTAGATTTTCTTTATTTCAAGATGTTTTCCAATTAATTTTAAGTTTAGCTAAAAGTCAAACATTTAACATAATTTTCCAGTTAAAGATCCATAATCTTTCATCTTCATCAAACTTTAATGTAATTAATTTTGATTTTAAATGTCTAATGCTGCATATTTCTGTATTGATCTGATACCAAGTAAACACAGGGCCAGTATCACTAGTATGGATAACGATGCTGATATCGATACTTTTTGAATAATATCAGCACGATAAATAGAAAAAAATGGAAAAGGAAAATAAACATGTGCTTTATTTCCTACATAAAATTAAAAAACATCATTTGAGAGCAAATAAAAACATCTTAAGTTGAGTTCGAAGCTACGATACAAAAATAAAACACATTTCAAGAGGGAATCTGGAACTATTTTGTTTATCTTACCACACTAGTATTAATACAATACTGATAACAATTTTATCAATATTCTGATTACCATAAAAAGAAACATTTGTAAAACAATTCTTATTTTCTTAAAAAGCTGATGGAAACCATTTTGAAAAGACAAGAGAAATAGGAAGAAACAAGATGACCAAGCACTTTTTGCACAATATTTGAAGAATTTAACAACATGTAGCTGGTAGTAAAATAAAAAAATACTGTTTCTTTTGGTCAAAACCCACTAAAGTGATCACTCTAAATAAGAATATTTGGGGTTTTAGATCTGAGGCCTGAAGAAAACATAATGTTTTCATCATAATCTGAATCATTCGTTCCTTTTTTAGGGTAAACGGCGCCGTCCTGAGCTTCACAATCCTGATTACATTTTGTGTGAGGTAAGCAAGGAAAATACAAGCAGCGACTAATGAGGCATCAGGATGAAGTAGTTTGTTGTCTCTCATAACCAGATGGATGTAGGCCCTGATTAAAACCAATTAACTCTCCCCCAGATCTAAATAACTTTTCTGTCATTAATGCACATATTTTACACCTCATTAGAGGCACAGTGATTGGAGGTAAAAAAAAAAAAAAAAAAAAAAGAAGAGGAGGTGATTTGCATTTCAGACTCACAATATGCTTAGGATGGGGAAACAGGACATGCATGCAGTGAGGAGAGGGAAAGAAATGATGCAAAGTGTCTTAACGGACTGCAGGCCGCATCTGTGTGAGCTTCAGGAGGCGACACATGACTTCTTCCAATTAACTGCAGGGATTTTTGTCTTTTTCTGCATTCAGCTCATCCATTCTGCAGCACCTCCCTTCCTCTGTGTGCTGAAATGTGCATCGTGGGGTGAAACAGGCAAGATGTTAACCAATTTTATTTTTAATCTTCCCTTTTGCCGCCGAGCGTGTCGATCGGGCATCGCGTCTTCTGAAATTTCCTCGCCTCTTTCATGGAAACATATTGGGGCAGAATTCGCCAGCTGTCGGCCTCCTCTCCCTTCTGCTGCCATTATCCTCAGGCCCCACCCTGCCTTATGGCCGGCCAGCCTGCCAGGAACAGGGGCGCCGCTCAAAATCAAAAGGTGGCTCTTCTTAATTCAGGCCATCATCATACGCTTAACCCCCCCAAACGCCCCGTACCCTTCACCCTTCCACCAACCATGCAGGCAGGACAACCGAGACGCTCCAGAAACGCGCCCGTCCTGCGTTTGTTGCCATGAAAGCGTGTCGCACACACAAGGCAGGGCTTTGGCTCTGTGGATCGTGATCATGCCTCTCATGTGACCATATGCCAACCTCTTCATCCCCCTTTATCATCCCGCAACATGTCTGTCTCTGCAGAGGGACGCACACAGAAAAACACCCTGCAGCTCGTAACTCCTCCCTCCTGCAACGGAAAAACTCTGGGTTATGAAAAGATCTGCTTGTACTAGAGCATAGTTTTTTTGTGTGAATTGATTATCAGTTTAAATATAACTTGGCCTTTATTGTATTAACATTTATTGTGATACCGTAAGGATTTTGATTTATTGTTGTCATAATTAATTCCAATTAATGATGTTTGAAAACCTCCAAAGCTGCCAGTATCGTCAGGATTTCTTTCCACCATTTGTTCAATAAAATTATAGATAAATATTAATACATTTGATTGATATAAATCAAACTTCTTAATTTGACTTGTGTCCCAAAGAAGCCCTGTATAAATGGGAATATTTCTCAAGAGCAATATTTGATTGCTGTGTCATGCAATCACGACCATACAGTTACCTAAAAAGAAGATTCATCACATTTATCACTATCACAATAAAACCACAAAACCCTAAGTTCACACTGCCCACTCCAAAACTGACCTCCAGTGAATTTGTTGTTCATAATTTTGAATGGAGTATGTAACGTCTCAGTTCATGGAGCGTATCAGGCCAGAGACCAAGCAAGAAGTCATAAACATCTTCTGTAGATCTCTTAGGTTGTGTTCACACCGACGCGGTTTTGTCCACTTTAATCTGACTCTAGGAGCCTCTAGAAACCTCGGACTCAGTTCAGTTGAAGTGAACTCTGGTGTGGTTCAAATGCACATGTGAATGCAAGCGGACCAAAGACTGCTCCAAAAGCAGGACGTGACCTATGTAGCGCAGGGCATTCTGGGTAAATACAACCTAAACAATCTGGAGAATGTAATGCTAGTGGGAGAAATGACTCGCGTTCTTTTACCGAAGACAAAACAGAAACTTTACAACTGCTAAAATCTGATGACTCGTTTTGTGAAGAAGAAAGTTGTGCTTAGTGTTTTCATCTTGGATTTTTGTTGCTCCTTTCCATGCAGGACAGGAACGGCACCACTACCTCACTACCTCACTGGTAGTGGTTCCTCATTAGCGGCTTTTGCCAGCTGAAAATTTAACAAATGTTGCCATTTTGGTTCCCAATCAAACCAAGTCTGCCAGGGTATCGGGTGTGAAAACAGACTAGGATGCATCATTATGTCATATTAATATTTTTTTACCAATCATTTGGTCTTTATTACAACACCACGGCTAATTTTCTCTTTCCAAATTGTGCCTCCTGTAAAAGCTTCTGCATTGGGTTAGATATGGCTGACTTACTTCCCTGCCCTCAGGCTCGGTGTCATAAGACCTGGGAGAGTTTCTCTGTTGTTCTAATGGCATCCAGTTTCCACTGAGACATCTGAGCATCACAGCAGAGCCTCAGATCCCCAAAGTCTAGTCAGAAAAATACCCAGAGTGTACAGTTTATCTGAGGTGACCTGAGCAGGAGAGACCTCAGTAAACCTCAAGTCTCCATCCAGCTACGTTTCCAATAATGGATGCAAACAATTAACTGATTAATTACAATTAATTGTCAATCATTTATTAGATTAAAATTAGTTCCATTTGAATAATAACGTCTGCTTAGACCTTTTAGTGTTGTAGCTTGGCCCCCGTCCAGCAGAGGGCGCCACTGGTCATCTTTACATGGAATCAGTTGATGCAGAAACAAAAACTGCAGAAAAATGTAACGTGATGGGGGGAAAAATATTGTGCCTTTAAGCACAGTTGATTTTGAAGGTTGTGGTGAGTTGATGAACTTTATGTATCGACGTTTTTTAAAGAGCAACTGCAGACGGTACTTCTGTATCAACGTCTCAATGTTAATGAGGAACTAAATGCTTCACATATTTTATTCCTTTAATCTTTTTCCATTCAGCAACGTAAAAGGTTCCTGTTTTCTAAGGTTATTTATTCAGTTAGTATTGATACAGCTGACACAAAATGCTCAAATTTAATTATGCTTTTTTAAATTCAGCATATTATGAAAAATTCAGCCTTTCATATTACAGAACGATGTTTGGCCCTCTTGATCGCACTGCAACGCCTGTTCAATATACGAGGCGACTACAAGAAGTGCCACCTAAACGTAGCTTTATAGATCTACCATTTAACCAACAAAATGGCCACAGATGAGTTTGGGCTGCAGCCTGGGCTCGTCTGTCTCCTGAGGCCCGGTATCTGGTGCTGTTCTGGAACGTTCAAACGCGGCTGGCATTTCCTCATTAGCGGCTTTTGTTAGCCTTGTTTTGGTGCTGTCACAGCCAATTTCCGCAGCGTCTCCCCACCCAGACCTCCATCGTTCCAGACAGGGAGAAGGACAAGGGGGTAAGAGGATTATTTATCTGAATGTCTCCATAAACACTCTCGCCTCGTTTCAAGGGCTCAGGGCTCATTAGGCGACAGAGGAGTTGGCAAACGGAGGCTCAGGTGGGTTTTGTGTAGCTGGGAGCGGGAAAAGATCTGCTTCTGGGTTTCAGACTACCAGAGTGTCTGTAGCTGCGTTTCCATTGCAAACTTCCACAGATTTTTGTCAATGTTCTGATGTTGAAAAAACACAATTTCACAATTGCAGTGTTTCCATCAAATAAGTAAATTAATTAAAATAACGCAGTTAAAAAGCTTGTTCAAGCAATAAGTCAATAAAAATCATGGCAACAGATGAAAACATTTACATGAGTTATATTTATATTTCAGCTCTCATCCATCAGAGGAGACAACGGCGTTTTATTCTAACCAGTTATACTGGGGAGCGACTGTGTGTGTGTGTTGTTTTGGGAAAATTATAGTCAGTGATTTTACAGAAGAGCAATGGATTCAACACATTCGAATAACGATGTGAGACGTCTGGTGGAGCCAGCTGCACATTATTCAGGGAAAAAGAAAAACAATCCACCATTTCCTGTCATCTTCTTTGTCGTTTTCAACAGTAGTAACATCTGGGTGTTAATAGTGTGTCTTGTATGATGCAAAAAAGGTGTTCATTATATTTTTCGATATGACTGAAAAACCACCTCATGATGGCATAAAAACCTTTTTATCAAAAATACATTAAGCGGATTTATTTTTGTAATTTAAATTTTGCAATTTTATGGTTAATGGAAATGCCGCTGGTGATTGGGCTGGGCGAAATGGATTTAAAGTTTTACCTCAATGATTTGTGGTAGTGTTGTAGTAATTCTAAAGGGGATAAGATCTATTTATTATTTTGTTTTCAGGTCTTTATGGCTTCGACTGACCGTCACATCAATTATAGCCCCACAAACACAAATACCACTTGAAAAACATTTACATTTGTAACTCCAGTCACATAATGAAGTGTGGTTTCTATCCAAACTGTAACCACATTTAATCATATTTTCAAATGTATTAACATTTTTTTGATGGTTCCATTGAACAAACAGTGGAGAAAATAGCAAAGCTAAGAATCCCAACAGTCCAGACGTTTTAGGGGGTTTAAAACATTAACTGAAACTTACAACAATGAATCAAAAATGAACAAATTTATCAAAATAAATGATAAAGGGTGTTAAATGTCCTCCGTTAGTTGATGATGACGCTAACTTCCTGTAAGAAGCTCCTGGTCTTTACTGCAATTGGAAATAATGAAAAAAATTCTGAGATTTTGTGCATATTAGACTCTAAACGAGTAAAACTTGATATGTTTTTAGTTTAACATACTTAGTTTGAGTATTTTAAACCTCCAGGTCATTAAGCCAGTCAGTCAAGTGCGTGTGTCGGCGTTTGGAGGCGTGTGTCACAAAACAAATGTTATGCTCAGACTTTATTCTTGTTTTTTATTTCTGCGCCGGCGTTAATTCGGCCTAACAAAAGCGCTCATTAGTTCTAATAAATCCTGCGACTCTTGCTCTCTCCGTTCCACTGGAGCCTGACCTTTTTCCCTGCACTGCCCAGAAAATCTCCTGCTTGGGTTTTCACCGTTTGATGCCTCCGTTAATTGGGAATGATTTAAGTTGCTTCTTCTGCTTCTGTCGCCGGTTGAATTCAGCATGGATCTAATGGCAAATGTCACTGTGAATTGCTTGCTAAGATATTTGGGCGAGCGTGTAATTTTATTTATTCTTTATTTTTTGCGCCCTCCCCCTTCATCCCCTTCAACCCCACAAATGATGTGTTTACATCACTAAAACAGACTTTTGGGAAGCTGGCGGCTTCAAGAGAGGGATGACCGAAGCGTCGGCACAAGCAGATGACAGAATGTGCAAAAATAAATAAATAAATCACATTTTTCGCATGTTGACATGTAACAGCCACAGAATTCAGTGTATTTTGCTTGAAATTATTTCAATACATGATGATACTGTTGTTTTGAGACCATGTTCAACTAATATATAATGATAAAAGCATTATATATTAGTGCATGTGCTCTGTTCATTGGATCAATTAACTTTAATGTCTAACAAACATTTCATGCTTAAACTGAAATATATTTTAAATAGCCAAAATTAATAAAGTGACAAGTAAAGTGTATGCTGAAGTTTCTGTACACAAAATTGTTGTTCAAAAAAGGGGCTTGTTGAGACCAAAATACCAGACTGAAGCTTAACTTCGTTATATCAAGTATTTGACATGAGAAAAACAACCATAGAAATGGAAATGAGCAAGTTCATTTTAACTTATCAAGCCATTAACTGAATGATTATTACAGGTTTATTTATGGCCTAGTCAAAATTCAGATCTAAATCTGAGAATATGAGGCAATCTGTGTGAGTCACTTATATCTCGTACTTTATTAATATTAAGGGATTATTGACCTAAAACCAGATCCTGTGTCTTGCTGAAAACAAGTTAGTTTTGTCTTATTTCAAGTGCACTTAGATATTTGCACTAGAAACTAAAAATACTTGATAAGATTTTATGTTTTTACAGTGTGGGGATCCTGATAAATGATCAAAATCTCAATAAAATATATTAAAGTACAACTTGTGCAGGGTATCTCCTCCAAACAGACTTACTTACTCCCCAAACACTTTGGGGAGAAAATGATCAGCGAGTCACAGATCAGAGCCAATCGGCTCTAATTATCCTTGTACAGCTCAAACCATGTGACATTCAGCAGAAAGGTTAGCAGGAATCCCCAGACCGAATCTACAGAACCGGAGCCTCCTGGGCCTTTTGGACCTGAACAAAGCCAGCAGCACAAATAACACAAAGACTGAGGTGAAACTTTGCTTCTGCAGAAAAAGCAGCTTGTGTGACAAATCTACTCTGATGCTGAGGTTGATTAATTTAAAGGTCACAGTTGTGTTGAAAAGATCCACTATTTATTATCTTGTCAGTCCTTTATGATGATGTGTTGTTGTAGCTTCCCTACTTTCAACATTGGTGTAAAATTAAATAGCTTGAAACGAGAAAAAAAAACAACCTTCGGCTGATAGTACCACTGTTTCCTCACTCTGCAACCAACCAAGTGATCTGCTTCTCTTATCTGAGCTCTCAGTTCCTCCCTCAAATTATATTTTGCTAACAAACATGAAGAATAGCAGGCATCAGATTGCCGCCGTTGGTTTGCAGAAGCCTACCCTTGAGACTGTCCTCTCGCCTCGTTTTGCCTTCCATCTCGGCGGTTCTGTTCGGAGATTTAGGGTCGTGACGGATCATTTTAAAGATGCCTTATTCACCCATCATGTGCTAAAAACCGCCATAAAACTGATTGTTTTCCTTGCGGTTGATGTGCATTGTGGAGGGGAAAAGAAAAAAAACGAGATGAGGGGGAGAACCTTGATTAAAGTAAGAAGAACGCGCTTCTGTGAATCAGAACGTATAAATCAGGAGTCAATGTGGCGTAGTGGATCTCAGCAGGCAGCGAGTAAACAGCCCATTAGATTTAGCTGAGCATCATCACGCTCAAACGTCTCTCTCCAATCTCACTTCTTATCAAGTTCTTTTTTTTAGTTTTTTTTAATTATTTCTGCTTCTCTTGGTTTCTCAAAGTGGGACCTATTACACAAAATTAACATTTTGCACATTTTATATTTCCATGCTTCTAAAAGAAGTGCTGTAAAAAAACACACACACACAAAAAACCACCCAGATGTTTTTTGGTGCTTGGAAAATGAACCATTTTAAAAACCATTCTGTTACCTAGCAACAGTAGCTGAGCACCAACAGGTTTGGTCAGCTAGTTTTGTCGCTGTACAATGGCTGCTAGGAAAGACGAGCTTTGTTTTGTTTGCTTATCATCCAAAAACTACTTGTTGCATTCTTGTTGGTTGTGCAGGAGACTCCACTTGTACGGTTGCATAATTGTGCATCTGTTTGCAGCCATTTTTATGTACAAGTATAAATGTTGAGTTGGGGGCGTGGCCAGCAGAAGCTTATTTGGATTTAAAGTGACAAAATGCCTTAAAACAGCTAAAAACAGGCAGAACTGAGCAGATTGAAATCTAATGATCTAAGAATGATTTTGAGCAAAAAATGTAATAAACATGTTTTGCATAGACCATAGGCCGATCCTAACCTGTTCAAGGAAGCATAATAGGTCACCTTTAATGCTTCAACTAACCGACTCTGTCCTCTAAATATGTCGCACCCTTTAGTTTCCCCTTTAGGGAAGGGAGTAAATGTGTTGGCGTGTTGAGTAACTGCAGCCTGACAGTCTGTTCTGTCACCGAGTTCCTCTCTGTGCTCGGTGTCTCTTTGGTTGCCTTTAACATGATTCACCAGAGCAATAACAGGGCACTTAGCCGTGCTCTGGTTTCTGCTGTTCCCCGCATCATCAACATCGCCATCATCACACAGGCTTTGTCGTCTCTCCTGCACATTGGGCAGTAGGGCAGCAAAGGTCCGTTTGAGCCGCAGCTGCAGCCGGACAAGAGCAGATGTGCTTCTCGAGGTGGAGAGGCAAGGCGAGCGTAAGGCATGTGGCGGAAAATCTGGGGGAATGGGGCGAGAAGGCGCCATCAGGCCGCGGCTCAGCTCTGCCGCTTGTCTCGTCTCGTTGAGCGTCCGCCGCATCCTCTGCTTCTTACAGGCAGCAGCTGAGCCAGTCGCAGTCGGGTCTGTACGCTCCTCACTCCACTCGGCCTGGCGTCCGCCGGCTCGGGGGCTGACATTTCCAGAGGTGCTAAGTCACTCAGCATCTTGTTGCTCCCCCTGACAAGTGGAGCTGGATCGCGGCGACTTGAGACGGGAGGGGGAGGCAACACGCTTTCGCACAAGTCACTGATCTTCCCCCGCTGGAGGTGCCGAGATCTCAAGGTGTTTACAGAAGATCGGGCGAGGCGTCAATCTCGCGTTTGGCCCGGCAGGCCACCCCTGGTGTTGGTCAGGTGTGAGGAGCGGTGCAAGGCCGGGGCGGTGGATCGGCTGACGGAGGGGAAGGGCATCGCAGTGACAGGTCTGCGGTGTCAGCGGTCAGATTGCCCAAAACCAAACTTCACGGCGGATTTTCTTGGACGCGGCAGTCGAGAGTGACACAAGTTCCCAAAGCCGGAGGTAAAAATAGACGCTTGATTCACTTGTCATTTTGCACACAGTGCAGTCGCAACACACCATGAAGGAGTCCGGGATCATCTGCTCATTCAGCCTGTCAGCTGGAGACTTATTGGAGGGTTTAGAGGAAAGGTCACTCCGCTGCTGAACTAACTGGAGTCACAGTCGTCATGCTGCAGAGAAACGGAGCTGCACTCCGCCTCAGATCTCTGCAGGCAGTCCCGACTCCCAGCCAGCTCTCTTTTCATGCACACATTACTGAAAGCAACACAGACTCAACTGTCAATAGCTTTAGAAAAATTAGCCTCATTATCAAAGTATAATGCGTAACCGGAGAAAACACAAGAAAAGATTTTACTTGATAGATTAGTTTTAGGTTAAAGCGATCCAAAGACGGTTTACACTGGATATCACTGGGTCTCTCTCAGTCTCCATAAATCAGATGAAATGCAGCAGGAAACGTTGCAGGTGTTTTCAGCTGACGGCTCAGACCTGTAGCCAACGTCCAGCAGAGCCGCCTGCCAGCAACATGCAAACAGATGCAGGTGTCTGCTCCTCTCCACGCGCAGAACCAGAATCCCAGAGGCTATTTTTGAAATAACTCTAGTAAATCAGCAAAACACACAGAAAAACCCTAAACAAATTGCCAAAATGCAGAAAGAAAACATTTTACACGAAAATCCCAATTCTTGTTTCTTACAGCTGCCACTTTGAGGGATTTCTTCTCTTGCTATTGTTGAGGTTTGCTTTAAAAAATCTCTCTGCTGTACATGTAGCAACGTTAAGAACTGATATTTTAAATTCTTTTGAGGTGAGACTGAGTGACGGCGGAGAGCAGCCTCTCTATTATGCATGTGTTTCCATCACAGAGAGGAGAGCTTGGCCTGACAAGGTGGCATATCCCATCATGAATTAATCACTCTGCACCTTTCATCAGCAATGACTGAGCTTTTTAAATGGCTACACTTTGATTTGTGTCGGTGGAAAAGGTTAATTTTTAAACTTTTATGCACACAGATGAACAGAGGAAAGATGTCTGACCAGAGGAGCAGGAAGGGGATGATGCTTATTGGTGGACCTGCAGATATTCAGTCTTATAATGAAAAGCTGTAGTGGGGCAATTTGTTTGAAAACATTAAAAAAACTTCTTGTGATAAATTAAAAATGAGGGATTTGGGGGGGGATGTTGGAAACCGCTGGTCTATCCTTATGCAACAAACAACAAATTTAAAGCAAACGCAACAATTTCAATTAGCATGATTTAGATATTTTTTTCTCTTTTCTTTCTTTCTATCACAAACTACATGAGAAAAGACTCCAGACTGTTGTTTCTGTCTCAACTAGCCATTTTTATTGATGGACAGTTTTGTTTACAGAGACTTTACTTTAGTTGCTTTAGGTTTTTATTTACTTACGTTGGATATTTACAATATCTTCCAGCTCCAGTGTTAAATGTCTAAATATTTATTGATCTTTTAGAATGTCTTCCAACTATTATATTACTTGAAAACCAAAATATTAATAACGTCTTGGACAATTTATCATCCAGCAAAATTTACCATGACTGGCCTCGTTTCCACCACATCTTGCTGTTGATGATGCGAGGAGCGGCCATATTGGAATGCAAAGTCGGACAAACCAGTCATAACTGGTTTGGAGTTCCAGTTGGTTTGTGTGTTTATTTATTTTTTATTTTTTGGACTGTGTGTTCCCGGTTCTGAACACAACTGGAATGCAGCACCAGGCCCATCTGTGAGACTGACAGCTTTCAGACTGTTTCTCTCCATCATCGTGAAACAAAGCAGATTTTGTAAGTGATGGAAACCATTTGGTGAAGTCGACCCGGCTCTGCGTTTGTTGGTCGGAGTCCAGGCAGCCGTGCACTTTGGACAGATGTCTGCATGGACGGCAGCCAAAGCGATGCTGACGCTATAAATCAGCCACAAAATAAACAGACTGATGCAACCAACAAACATTATGCGTAGATTCGTTTAGTTTACGTCTCGGATGATATTTTTGGACTTGGAATACTATCGAAACGTCTGGAGTTTCGATTATTCTAATAATCAAAAAAGTGTTGAAAATGTAAAGAATTTAAAATGGAAACTTTTAAGCACTTGTTCGACATTCAGCGTCCTCTGCGTGTCTCTGGCCTTCCTCCGTTCCTCCCCGTCTCTCCGGCTCTGGGGCTCGGTTGGGTTTTTGGGGGGGTTGAGGACGCGGAGGAACAGCTGGGCCCCATCACTTCTCATTGGGGGCCTGGGAGAGACGTCGCTGACAGAGTGATGCACAGAGTCTGTCCTCGCTAATGACTGCGCCATTCTCCATCATTATCGCCATCATTAGGAAATTAGGGGGACAGAAGGTATTTACTGTAAACCTGCCACCTCCCAAGGAGAGATAAATAGAAACTGATAAATGCGATCGCATGACGCTGCCTGTCTATTAACCTTCCCATTCTCCAGCTCCAGCATATGCACATTTAACAATCATTAATATTCTCTAATTGGGCCAGTTTCTAGTGAGGAAAACGCTGCTGATGAATGATTTAGAGCAACAGAGGGATCTTTGCAAATTTACATTAAGATTAAACTGTTTTTCCAGGTCACCTAAAATCATTTTTCACATTCCCGCGCCGCGTCTCCTTGCAGATACCAGGCTTTTGTTTTACACTTCACCGACGAAGCTGCTAGGAGACGGACTAAAGGGGCATTTAACATCTTGCTAACAGCTTGGCAGCGCTGCAGAGGCTGATTGTTCGCTGTTTGACCGCATTACAGCTGGACAACGGCGCGTCAGGACCGACGTCAAGGGCACAGGCACAAACACACCCACAAAAATCACACATGCGGGCCTGCAGAGGGGAGTTGAGCCCGCTCAGCAGATATCTACAGGACGTATGTTCTGTGTGACACAGAGACACAGAGCGAGCTCAGGGCAAGGAGACGGGATGGTGGGATGGATCAGGCTTTCACAACTGGTTAGTTTGGGTGTTTCTTCAGCATTTATTACCATCTGGGCAGCAGAGTGTTCGCTGGCTTTGGGAGTCTTTTTTTTTTATAACCCTTTGTTCTTTTAGCTTTTGTTTTGTGTGATTCTTCTTTAGTCGTTTGTAATTTCTCATTCCTTTGAATTGTGCTTCTTCTGCTGGGCATTTATCGTATCGGTTATCATTTATCACGATAACAATTATGATTTATGGCTGTCCAGTTAATGATGGTTAAAATCCCACAAAGCTGTTTGTATTGCTGGGATTGTTAGCTTGTTCAATGAATATTTGAAAATACAGTTACCATGTGCAGAGTAGTGAAATAAATCATACTTTATGTGACTGGTTTCCTAAAAAACCGTATTACAAATAGAGCTTTATTTGTGTTTGCAGGGCTCTGCCAGTCATCAAGAAAAGAAGTCATAGATGGTTCTTAACGTCACTTTTATCATTGTTGCAATGATATTGCAAAATATTATCAAACTTCGAGTCTATATCACCCACCAATACATTCATGTAACAAACCTCACAAATCATTTTATTCTTCAAAAGCCTATTTTTTTTATTTCTAATTAGACAATATGCAAATATTAAAGTTGCACTATGGAAACAAAACATATTTAAGTCTCCAGCTAAATATTTAGATTGGAACAAAACATGTAGCTCGCTAACTGAACATTTAGTTTGAAGCCAAATATTTAGTTTGCTAAACATTTGGTTTGAAACTAAATATTCAGATTGCAAACTAGATATTTAGCTTAAACTAAATATTTAGCTTTCTAACTAGACATTTCATTTGAAACCAAGTTGGATTGCTAACTATTTAGTTTGAAGATGAATATTTAGCTTATTTAGCCTAAACGTAAACGTAAATATCTAGTTTGGAGCTAAATGTTTGGTTTGCTAATTAAATATTTATTTTTAAACTGTCAGATTCATAAGTGAGTTAATAACACGGTGAAAATGCGACCTTTTATCTTTTTTTTCTTAATTATTGCTGCTAATTTTTGACGTACCTTTACAAACAGAATCTATTACCTTCCACACATCAACCCGATGTTTCTAACCGACATACAAACACAGAAACATCCTCGTCTAATCATAGATAAAAGCCTTAGTGGTCATTATCAATGCTGCTTGATGAAATTAGATAATGCAAGTGTAATTTTATAATAATGACAAACAGGGAAAAAAATACACTGATGTGCATTTGATGTAGCAATTACAAGCGAAGGGGGGTTTTAATGATGATGATTTGAGTTTTAATTCTGAACCCACTAGTGGCTGGCAGAGTCTATCAATTACAGCATTAAAACAGGCCCCAGCTGCAGCAGCCGCGCCGGCCGCCCTGCAAATTGTCGCCTAAACTGCTGTCGTCTCCCCTCCCGTCGCTCGCTGGCATAATTGCAGCTTAACCAGTTCATCATAATCACACAACAGTTTCCTCTCCCCACAGAAATGGAGGCAGATTTTCACATCCACAGGAACCTGAACAGTTAACCTGCATCTCACTTTGTAACGTATTAATCGTAAATTTCAAATATTTCCTTCAAGTGAAACAAATGAACATGTAAAGGGGCATGTGTGATTTTTACCAGGAGAATGAGATTAGAAACTTCAAATTCTGGTGCCACTTAGCGTGATCATCCCTCCTGTTTCCAGCTGCAGGCAGCAAGACGAGCAGAAGGATGCAATCTTCATTTAATGGCCTCTCTGAGTGTTGTATTTTCTATAGGATGAAGCTGATTCTGCTCTTTCTGGGTGTGGGAGTAGTGAGTGTTTAACATCTGCAACTCACCCAAGATTATGTTCTAAGAGAAAAGCCCAGTAGCTGTTTATTTATCAAGAAGTAGCCAGCAGCCCAGCTTTTTCCTATGTGATGCTACAAAGACTAAAGATGGAGGAGCAGGACTTAGTCTTTAAACTTCTAGAAAACCGTAAAACTGTTGGAACACTGACTGCCTTTAAATCAAGGTTAAAAAAAAACAATGATCACTAAATTCAGTGTTTGAACTGGTGTTAAAAATCCTTGAAAATGCTTGAATTTCAAATTTTCAAAGTTTTTTGAAAGTGCATGTTTTCAGTATAAAGTCCCTGGTACTGCTGATATTCTAACTGCACAGTTCTCTAATAAAGCACAATCAAACTCTTGATTAAAAGCCCAAATATAGAAAACACTATTTACAGTTGAAACCAGATATGAAAAGACACATTCATGTTTTATTTCTCACTGTCTGGAGTTAAATCAGACCAAATTTCTCTTGTTTTAAGTCAGTTAGAAGAATTATTTCTGTTTGGGGAAAAAATGCCAGAAAACGTTTGAGAGAACATTTTTTGTAACTTTCTCAAACATTTCAAAACAAAAATTTAAATTTTTTAGTTTACCTAGTCTCCGCTGTAGAATGTAGAATACTGTCACAAAATATTAAGAACAGTAATAAATTATACAAAATAGTGAGTTGAAACTGTTTTGTTTTTTCATTTGTTTTCACCTCCAAAGTGTGAGGCAGGAAAAGTTATAAAACGTACTTTGCCTGAAAAGTGCTTGAATTTTTCTGTGGGAAAAGTGTATGAATCGTTTTGTTGCATCTGACAGAATGTAATGTTTATTATTTGTTTTATGATTTACGTTTTATGTTTTCATCATGTCATGAACTTATAAGCATGTATTTAATACCGTATTGATTTATTTTAGATTTTTTTGGCACTTTTAGCTCTCCACAGAGGAATGTCCTTCTAAAAATCATAAAAAGGAGGAGAGAAGAAAAGAGACAGAATCCAGTATCTAATCATGTTTTCAAATGCTAAGTATTCATTCATTTATATTAGTTGCAGAATGCCAGAGGCGGCTTCTACGATTATCTCCTCCCAAAACTGTCACCTGGCCTGATGGTGATGATGATAATGAAGCAGGTATTATATCCTGTACCTCAGTAATAAAGACAATTATTTTCTCTCACAGTATCTCTAAACATGGACTCTCCTCTAATCCAGCCCTCGTGTCAGTCCAGCATCACTGAAAACACCTGAAGTCCTGCTTCTGCTTCTGCTTCTGCTTCTGGTTCTGGTTCTAGTTCGGTCCGTGCAGCTCGGTCGGCGGCGCTGTGCTCACATCCAAAAGTTTCCTCAAAAACAGATGAAGAAAGAAGTGGGGAGGCTGGATCAGCTGGCCTGTGATCTCCTGCGCGAGCCAAGCTGTCTGATTGGCTGGAGGGCTGCAGGGCCATCTTGCCTCCCTGGCAGGCAAGTGGCTCAAGCAGTTCGGTGAGGGAGGAGTGCAAAAGTGTGTGTTCGTGTCTGAGTGTGTGTATATGGGGTGAGAAGGGGGAAAAGAGCGTGGGTGACAATGTGTGGATGTGTATGTAGAGGAGGGGCAGTTCATGACTGGGAACTGTGAAGATGCATTTCAGTGTGTGTGTTTGTGTGTGTATGTGTGTGTGGCAGTATATGGATATGGAAGCACAGGCAGTTTGCAGGTTTCTCAGATATCTATAACCGTCTGAAACGGCTGTTTTGTGAATTGCATCACTATGAATATTCTGGTTGGAACCATAAACATTTTCTTAACATTTAAACCTTCCTCAGTTTCTGCTTTCTGGTTATTCTTGATGCGACCGCATGTTGTTTTGGAATCATGCTGGAGCAGATCTGCTCTGTTAGTTCATCATTTTTGTAGTTGAGTGCAAAAGCTCTATGCTTAGAGCTGAAATGATTAATTGTATTAATCATGATTAGTCGTTTATTGAAGCAATCTTAAAAATAAAATGTACATTATTTGGGTCTAATTACCACTATGACTAGTTTTTTTTAGTCTGTATTCTTGAGTTAACGATTATTTCATTACAAAATTAGTTGACGATTATTTGAATAATCAATTAATCACGATTAATCGTTTCAGCCCTAGTTTCACTAAAGATCGCTGGATAAATTGTCCAATTGTAGCTAGTATTAAGAGACAAAAAAATTCTAAAACTTTAAAAACTTTTGACTCGTTATATTCTCTCTATGCCCGGGTTCAGAAAAATGCTGTGTGCAAAGACTGAGATCACTCAGAGACAACAGCGTCACAATAATCAGCATTTATTCAAGACAGATGCAAACTGTACATCACAAAACATCAGAAACCTCAGAGCACAAACAACACATAAATTTACCTGAGAAGAGGAAAAAGAGAAAAGATGGAAACGACAAACAGAAAGCAAGAACGTCCTTGGAGAAATTGCAAAGAACAACAACTGATTTGTTACTCTGTGTGGAAAGTTTTATCCTCTTTTCTTTAATTTATTCAAATAAGGCGTAACTTTGCTCGTCCAACCAGGACCTGTCTCTGATCTTCTCTAAAGCCATTTGTCCCCATTGTCTAAGCAGAGCTTCTCCTGATCTCCTGCTGGTTTATGGCTCTCACACCTAAGTGTNGTGAAAAGCTGGAACTTCCTACTGATTGTCTCCCAAACAGACAAAGGGCAAAGGACAGAGATCTTGGCAAACAATCTGCCTTAACTACAGGTAAAAATAAAGGTCAATAGACCAGAATAAGTTATACATTTTAAAACTATAATTAGGCTATTTCAATAAAGTCATGCTAAATTTTAAAACTAGCTTATTTTAAATATATTTTCTTAACACTAGTTTTCTGTCCCCTTAGATGCAAAAATTAAAAATAGGCATACAGGACAGAGCCAGTTGTTTGGTTATGTCATCAATTTGTTATCGAAAGGAAATCGGCTTTAATGCAGCGCATTCAGTGGACTCAAAAACAACGTTGAATATACATGCTGCCTTAACCTTTCCTAGTCCAAGCAGGAGGTGGTGTGTGTGTGTGTGTGTGTGTGTGTGTGTGTGTGTGTGTGTGTGTGTGTGTGTGTGTGTGTGTGTGTGTGTGTGGTGGGGGGTTATGACATCATTCCCCGTGTCGCCGTGGTGCTTTGACACCTGTGGCCTTCTGAAGTCCAGACACCCCCTATGGAGCCCAAAGAGACACGTCACCTTGATCATGGTGTGACTCTCTCTGTAAAATGCACATTAGTGAAGCTGTGGCAGAGTCCGCTGACAACCACGCTCCCGATGCGGCTTGCAGCCATGGGTGCGTCGTCAGGGCAACCGAGCGCAGTACGTCGGGATGATGGCGGGGAGCAGCGCTCTGCTGATGTGCCGCTTCCTCTCTGGTGACAGGTGATAAAGTTTGAAATGCCAACCCGGTGCACTGCGGGCCGCAGGTGTGGAGAATATGTCCAGGAACTGCCGAACCCTCTGTTCACAAGTCTGTTGACACCACTGAAGCAAATATGGCCCCCGCTGGACAACCGCTGGACCGGACGCAGTGATGCGCGTCACCTTAGCTTCTCTTTTCACTTTTTATTCCCCACTTGTCTTTTTTTGGGTTGTTATTTTGCTTTTGTTGAATTTCTTGCAGCAGTATTTTTATGTTCGTTCTGATTGCAGTTTTCTGCCCGATCCCCAATTACCAGTCTTTAAAAATCCTGACCTGGTGATTCTGATGTTGGCCGATGCCGATTTTTTTCAGTCTGAAAATTCTGCTAAATGTAACAAGAAAGGCAGGGATTTTGTGCAGAAGTTATTGAGGAATTTAAAGTTGCTAAACTCATGGAATACATAAATAAGAATTTATACACAAACTCCATTCTCCCTGCTCATAGATAAACAGGAAGACATTTAATGCACATCTGTGGATTCATGCATCACATTTCCATTGTCTCAGAAATCCAAACCAACAACATGACTTTTAACTATTAATACCCCTTTAAGGACTTTATATAGAATTCAAGCATTTCCAAACCTTGAAAACACCTAGTTAAAATTCAAGCATTTTCAAGGATTACAAGCTCCAAAAGGCTCAGACATGAAAGAGTTTTTCATTAAATATAAATTTAAGCAAAATGTTCTAAACCAGGGGTCCCCAAACGTTTTCCTGTGAGGGCCACATAACCTTTTCCTTCTCTGCTGGGGGCCGGAGTCAGTTTGTAACAGAAAAAGTGTGACGATTGCAGGAGTGCCTAAATGTAAAAATATATTGTTTTCCAGAAAGCACAATCAAATAATATCCCTTCAAAATAATATGCAAAAGCACCACAAAAACAAACATTTTACTTCCACGAAAATTTTAACTCACGATAATGACCAACGGGAGCCTTGAGCTTGTTTCTCTGCAACGAGACGGTTCCATCTGGGAGTGATGAGAGACAATGACACCCGAGCTGTGTTGCTTGAGCACACCTGCTTGGTCTCTACGTGGCGAAGCAGCGTGAAGCTTCATTGCCTCATTAGCAGCCGGTCACCGCATGTTATGCGGAGCGGCTTGTAATGTGGGACTCACCTACCGGTCCGGGATAAATCCATCCTCCTGCCTCGTCTCTGGGCCTTTTCCCCTTTGTAAAGAAACTTTCCAAAGACCTCTGATCTGTTTCTTACTCATTTTGCTGCTTGTGGCTCAATGTTGGCATCCAAGTAACGGAGACTTCCAATAATTCACTTTCTGCTAAAGAGCCCCCTGGTGGTTGAAGAAAAGTCCACATATAAACGGCTTATAGTCCGTAAAATACGGTAAATGAAACTAAAATCTGAATGCCTCTGGTATTGTTCAGGGGGCTGGACCAAACGTGGAGGTGGGCCGGATCCAGCCCGCGGGCCATAGTTTGGGGACCGCTGTTCTAAACAGATGCAAAAATCCTTTAAGACCAGTTACCATCTGAATGTCTTGTTAAACAAAAGAACAAAATGTGATTTTATGATGTAAGACAGAGAAGAGGAAAACTACCCAGAATCCTCTGTTCACTTAAATATGAAAATGGGCCCCCTGAAGCCCACTCCATCACGGGATGGCTCCCTGCCCTTGCTGTGGCGTGACTGGGACAAGGATGAGTGGCGGTAAAGGACAAACTCACGGACACCAGTTGGGCCCCCGGTACCAGCACACATTATTACCCCCAACAGAAGCCCGGCGGGAGAAGGCGGGAGCCAGGAGTCCGTCTCCGCCGCAGCGTCGCTGGGATTTCCAAAAACAGATGGCCAACCCCTAGCAAGACATTAGCAGCGGAGATTTGAAAACATCTTGAGCCCCTGTCGCCACGCAGACACCGTGGTCAGGAGGCTAATGTGAGAATAGTGCGGCGGCGGCGCAGTGAGACGGTGAAACGACCAGGGGCGCGAACAACAGCTGCCTTAAAACGAGCAGGAACTGTATGCGAGTCTTCAGAGTCACATTTGAAAGAGAGAAATCTGTCTGAGCAAGAAGGAGAAGCTCAGGCTTTCTCTGAGTAGGGGAGTAAGAGGTCAGTCAAACTCAAAAAGTCATTCTGAAATGATTAGGGCTGTGTAATAATATTGATTTTGCAATATATATCGATATTTTCTTTCCTAGAAAAAAAAATCGATATTCATCTGCAAGTATTGTAACATCCAACTGTCACCTTGTTCCCTCACTGCTTGCTTCACCAAGTCATCAGGCTTAGAGTGATTCCTTCAGATGTTCAGGTTAAAAAGGTATCAAACTATTCAGAGCAGGAACTTGGTTC
>CAEGAF010126410.1:0-67605 GCA_903067075.1 Micropoecilia bifurca
CAATTATTAACTTTTTTAACACCACATTATGTTTTGTGATCAACACTACACTGGTGTTACTTTTAATATATTTTAACACCAACACCGTTGTAATGTTAATGTGACTCTGTATTGTTGAATTTAACACCTGCTGACTTGGACACATATAGACACTTTTGGGTGTTAATTCAACACTGGCATTTTTACTGTGTATGTTCTCCGGCTGTATGCTGGATAAGATGATTTAAATCTCTTCTACCTTATAGATCAGGCATATATCTCAGTCAGATTTGTTTGTGTTGAATATTTTTTAGAGTGCAACAGCAGTTTTTCCCTTTCTACATAGACATTTTAGTGACCCGCCCCCAAAATTATTGTCCTGTTTTTTGTGGCGGCTCCTAAGGTGAGATGCCAGGGATGCTGGTCTTTGTCGTTTGAGACGATAGTTGTTCTATTTCTGGTTGTAATGCGGTTATTGTTTTTATTATCAATGTGAATTGTAATGCAGGTCTGGTTCCAGAACTGCCGAGCTCGCCACAAAAAGCACGTGAGCCCCAATCACACCTCGAACGCCCCCATGGCCTCTCTGCAGACCGGCCGCCTGCCCCAGCCCACCCCGACCCCCGAAGAGCTGCAGTACACGGCCTACGGCGGCCCAGAAGGCTCAATGCTCTCAGCGCTACACTCCTTCATTGACAGTGAGAACAAGGCCTTTTTTTTAATTACGAGAAAAACAATAACTTTAAACATTTGACCAAAAGCTGATTTTTTTTTACTAGTGCACTTTAAATGTGTTTTTGTCTTTTATGATCATGGTCAAGGACGATTTTTTTTATTTATTACAGATACATATTTTAAGTATCTCATTGATGGGACTCCTATCTTAAGAAAAAAATAACAACACTAGTACTACTACTACTACTAATAATAATAATAATAATATTATTGATTAATATAATTGTAGTTTTAAAAAACAAAATTTGGCATTATACTATTCTATTTGTACTAAAATGTGCACCTCTGTTTTTCTGCTGGTTGTAAAAACTCAAAACAAAAATACTTCTAAAAAGAAAAAATGCAAGCTTAAGAAAAAAAAGCTAAACATGATGGAAAGGGAAGAAACATCTATATAAATAAATAAAACATCAGATTAGATGTCTGTTAATTTCGATAATCATGGCATACAGGTACTAATAAGACATTTTATTTCTCAGATATAACATAAGCTTTAATTCTACAGCTGGCCAACTGAACTGAACAGTCCATACACTTAGTACTTCGCCATGAATTACTGCGTTAGACCTTGGTGACACGGAGACGATGAGTCTGTGTTGCCTTAACAGCGGCACTCAGCTCGTCTGGCATGTTGGTGTCTCCGATCTTCCTCCTGACAATACTCCATAGATTCTCCCTGGACTTCAGATCAAGCCAGTTTACTGGTCAGTTGAGCACAGTCATGCCATGCATCGCTATTTTAGCAGTGTAGGCAAGATCTAAGTCCTGCAGAAAAAGGAAATCAGGATCTATTGAAGCTCGTCAGCAGAGGTAAACATGAAATCGTCTAAAACGTCCAAGTCAACTGCATAAAGCACAGACCTTAATAAAGCACAGGGAGCCGACCAGAAGGTGACTCTCTTCATAACCGTTTATGGAAACATCAAAGTGGCTCACAAGTGACTTCACCACCTCAAAAACATTGGGATCTAAATTAAATGTAAAACTTTCATAATATCTAAAAGTTGATTCTAGGTCCCTGAGCAACATTACTTCCTTTCTTGTCTGTTAGGATTTTGTTCTTTAACCTTTGTGGGCTTTGCTCCACAATTCTTTGGAGGTTGTAGTCATCCCTATTGTGCCTATTGTTTTTTTCCCCCCCTTCACTCAACTTTCCAATGTTATGCTTGGATACAGCCCTCTGTTAGCAACCAGCTTTTGTAGAAATGACCCTTGTGGCTTGCCACACACGGGGTAGTGTAACTGACAGCTGGCATGTCAGCAGCTGTCTCCATGATTGTGTTCGCCATGACCAAACTTTTACTGATCTGATATGGAAACCTGAGTTTTCATCAGCTGTATGCCATAATTATCAAAACAATAAGAAATAAATGAGCAATCTCACCGCGTGTAATGAAACTGAAGACGTTTTTCCCTTTTTGAATTAAATCACTCAAGCAAATGAAGCAAATTGTTGATGTTGTATTATCATACATATATTAATACTCTTGCCCCAAAAACCTTAGATTAAAATAGGTTTGAAATATCATGATTGTGTTTTTTATTATTACTACTTCACAAACCTGCACCTTAATGATGTGACAGCAGTAGTGACTCAGACTCCGTTTTCTGTGTTTGCAGTACACTCTCCTCCCTCCATGTTTCAGCCGCTGCTGCCTGCCCACGCCATGACCTCCTTGCCTGTGTCTCACGCCTAGCTGCTCTCTCTCTCTCACACACACACACACACAGCTTCAGACCTCACCAGAGTTTCTTCTCCATAACCAGCCGCAGTATTTTGACGCTCAAGGTAAATCTGATTTGATGTCCATCGCTTCATCTCATCATTTCATTTAAACTTCAAGAATTCATCCTTCCATGTTGGTATTAAAAAAACAAACAAAAAAAACACTATTGAAGACCATGACTTACAGTCCTCTGTGTACTGTATAATGTGGAAATGCAAAGTTTTCAGTGTACCTCATAGAGCTGTGACACATGGCAGTATATTTGTTTATGTTGTTGTTGACGATGTCTGACTGTGCTACTCCATGTGAAAGCCAAAAGGCTCTAAAACTCCGTATGAAGGTGAACCCGAATTTGTTTTGTATAAATGTTGCAATTTAATTTATTGTATGTGAAGTTTCTGTTTCAAGAATAAAGGACTAATTTCACAAACCTCAAGTAAATGATTGAAAACCTACAAATTGTGTCGACATCTCTGCACAGCACAACATTTTATTGTTAGACAAAACATATTAGCTTATGGATCCTACAAGAACATTTTCCACATGCAATTCTAGATTTTCAGTCCTGCACATTACATACATTTAAACTCGTTTTCACGTCAGACAGCTCAGAGCTCTGCATCTTCACAATTTTTATTTATTTTTTTTTTTACTTCTGAAGAGATTCTGAAAGAAAATGGAGTCCAATCTTACTAGCAGGGAGGATTTACTTGTGTCTACTTGCAGACTGTGGTTGACCAAAAGAATCTTAGTTTCAGACATGGGAGGGAGCAGAGGGCATATAAAAACAAAGTTTTACAACACTTATCAGATCTGAAGTATTCCCCCCCGGTGGGAATGAGACTAAGTCCCAGCTACACGCACAACAACACAGAGAGATGTACGATTCAAGTGGGAGCGCAGTCGCTATTCAGCGCCACACCGAAAATGACAACATGTCACATGTGTGCCATGCCCCACTGAGGCGCTACATGCTTCGTTTGTCCTGTTCCTCATCCACAAGAACTGTTGTGCTCTTTACTGAACGGCTTCATGTCCCGGCGTGTTCAGCTCAAACGGATGCCGTGGGTGTGTGTAAAAGTCTGGCAGCGCTGTCACTCTGAGGTACCGTGAGGGCAGGTTCTCATGTGTGACACACACACACACACACACACACACACACACACACACACACACACACACACACACACACACACACACACACACACACGCACTCAAGACAAAGACTCACAAACGTGAGTTGACTTTAAAGAGTCAGAGAGATTAAAATTATTTAAATAACAGATGCATAAATACACCCTGGATAAGAAAGAAATTAAGCAGAACAGAGTGTTTTGAGACTCAGGACAGCTAAGATGCTCATTTATTCAATGTTTTTCAAAATAAAATAAAAGAATATAAATAAAATATAATAACGGACATAAAACTTTACATCTTATTCTCTTCTCTAGAATTAGTCTCAAAGGGTAAAGACATAAAAAGATGCATCTTACTGGGTTTTACAATCAAACACAGTTAAACGAACAAACTTCCAACTACATCTATCACATAGATGGGAGGAAACTGCTTTGAACTGGGCTCAGAACTCCTACAAGAGTAAGTCAGCAGCTCCTTTTAGGATGCAGTGAAAGAACAGTATCAGACTGAAAAGTTGTGTAAAATATTCACAGTTTGAGATATAATTTACTGCAGTCGCAATAAAAAAGGGTTGGTTGTACTGCAAGCGCCTTACAGCATTCGGCTGATTTTTAAAGTGGCATCAGTTTGGTAAGGATGTCAGTTTAGCTGATAAAAGCCACGTCTCCTCATAAAAAAAGCCTTTGTGCAATCTTTAATCATTTCTAGCATCTTCTACAGCCCATAATAGTTAACATTCATTAACTTTAATATATTTCTCCTCTAGTTCACACATTTGCATACCTACATATCAGCACCAGGAAAAAAAAAAAACGCAATACAATAGGACAAGACAAAACAATCATCAAAATTGTAAACAATGCCATTTATAAAAACGTCACCTCACACATTCTTCGGAGAATATTATGACATATTTTGAGCTATAAGGTCAGCAGTGCATTTATCATTCACCAGTAGTACATACAGAATATGGCATGTAGAAATGACTGGCTCCCTCACATGGCAAAAACTGGGAACTACAGGAGCTTAAAGTGCAACAAAAGCTGAGGTTACTGCAGTCCCAATAAAGAAATGTGTTGTTCCACAAGAAACCTTCGGTGAAACTTGACTGCAACTGTAAATAATACGATTATTAATAATAATTTGACAGCAGACGGCCAAGGACAGCCATCTATTTAAAGGGTTTACACTCGGTGTAAACTTGCAGAGTCTGAATCAAACTATTCCTTTTTTTCCCCTTTTTTTTCCTTTTTTTTTTTTAGAAAAGCTCATGCCAGTTAAACTGACATTTGACAGTTTACCGCCTCATCTTGTTCTTCTTGTAACTACGCGCAGTGGCGGTGACGATCTTTCCAGTACTTCTACAATCGTCCTTTTCTGGAAGATCTTCATCAGGTTTGGGGTCATGTGGTAGGGCCTGCTCGGCGAGCCGTTGTTCACCTCCAGATCGCACACTACGGCGAGACAACGTCAAAGACATTTGTGATAATGTGACACTTTAAAAATCAAAACCTCTACAAAATGCACATGGTGACACGTCATCCATTTATGTTTATTCAAAAAGAAACAATCACATTTTCATCTGATTCATTAAGCTTAAAAAAAAAGAAGTCCTGTACAAAACCGAAACAGAGATTAACCTCCAGACAGACGTGTGTATTATACTGAATATTAAAACAGAACAACATCTGAACATCCAATAATCCAATAATAATACAAATAAAAAGAATACCAAAAATGGCTTTGAAATCCTTTTATAAACTTTATCCCAAAAACTCCTGGTGTTAAGTCTAAAATTACAGAAGGAGGAACAATTTTTTTATTCCTTTTTTGTTTTGACAACTAGGCACATAAACTAGCGGCTGCAATCACATGTCCTGAAGATGCTCAGGCTCTTTCCATATTTTAAGCAATAACCATCAAATTTATGTTAAAGTCTTAACCTCCCACAAAGTCTTTGTGTTACAGTACGTACAAGGGGGGGGAGGGGGGTATTAACTGAAATGAATGATTGTGTGGTGAATGAACTGAAAACAAAAGTTTCGCTGGGTGTTGTGTTCAAATCATATTCGGATTTGCGTTTACAATTATCAAGGATGAAAATCACCTAAAAAAAAAGTGGGGAAACAACAGCAAAATAATTAATCATGCTGCAGGCAGTAAATAAAACACACGATTCCTTTACTGTAAGGTGAATCAAACAGATCATGATTTCACACCAAAAGATCAATGTGCGATTAGAAAGTGTCCCAGAAGTCCAACACTGTTCAGGGTGATGCTTTTACATCATAGTCCATCAGTGGCATCTGTACAATTTAAGGTCCCCATGTCTGTTTGGGTTTAAAAATGAAACAAAACAATAGCAATATGTCTCCGCTTGTGCATCCATCCTGTATACTGATGTGCATCCTCAAAGTAAGGCAGAGGTCAGCAGAAAATCCAGAGAAACATGAAGAAAAGCATAGCAGACAAAAAGGCAAGTATCTGAACTGGCTCATGAGAGGAAGTGAAGCCAAGTGTTTGTTTTTTTTTGGTCCACTGTGCTTTGGGACCTGAACTGTGTACATGTCCTTTCATGTTCAGGTCGTCCCTGCATCCAGTTTAGATGTTTAGCCCTCGAGAACTTGCAGAGCCTCCACACACAAAGCAGATATGGAGAAGTGAGTCAGAATCAAAAGTTCAGAAAAAAACAAAACAAAAAAAAGAAAAACGGCTGCACATCGCTCAGGAGGAAGCACTTGATTTAGCACGCTCCTCTCCTTTGCGGAGGATCTTGTGCAGGCCTGGAGATACGAAGTAGGGCCTGGAAGAAGAGCCATCATTCCTCTCCAGGTCCTCACCTGAGACCGTATCGCAGCACAGAAGGAAAACGGCAGAGGCAGGTGAGCGGTGCAAGAGAAGCGGAAGGAGAAAGAAAGGTAAAGGCTTAGTGGAGAAAGTAAATAAAAGCAGAATAGGAAACTGTGAATAACTAGGAATGCCTTTTAGTCGTTTAGAGGTAGCTTTGCAGGACTCCCGCATCCCCACACATAATCTATAACTGATGCGCTTAGGAGTTTATAAAAATACCGCATACTTACAAAAGCATAGGAACAGCGTGTCCACACACATGGCATAAACATTAAAAAAGCCATTTGTGATCATGAACGACCCAATTATCAGCGTCTGAAAAAAAAAAAAAAATCAAAAGATGTTTAGTCTGCATATTATTTTGTTTTTATGCATAAAAGAACAGAATGGGTCAGAATGTCAGTTGTTGTTAGACACACTACTGTGTATTGTGCAGCCATTGCTTTAAATCACAAGTTAACTGTGTTCACAGCTTGCAAAACTGTCATAGGTTATGCACAATATTTTGATTACATAATTTGTTTATGTTATATAAGAGAGTTTTTATATACTTTATATTGATTTGCTAAGAGGGACTGTATTGGTTGCTTCGACTTTCCGTGTGTCCACGGATGTTGCCCAATGTTCAAATTACAGTTAGTTTTTTTTTCAGCTTTTTTCCTGTATAATACATTACAAGCCAAATTTACAAACTAATAAAACAGAGACTAAATAGTCTAGCCTTAGCCTAACTCTTCAACAAACTGTAAACACAAACAGAAGGAACAAGACGGTAGTTTACTGAAAACTATCTCTACGAATAGAGTAAATTCTACAGTTAGATAACATCTAAACAACAAAGTAAGAAGTTACGGATGTTTCGGGTTGATGTGCTGTCAGGACCTTACAGCAGTCGACCCCAAAGCACTTCACACTACATTCAGTCATTCCAGAATTCATATGCACATGCAAATGCTGAATGAAATGTAATGTGTTATTTTTAGGTTCAGCTAATATTCATGCAAATAATTCCCTTTGCCAAGTTAAAATTTGAAAAATGTCTCATTCTGAGGTAACAGCTTTAATCATTTCAACTTCTTACCAGAAGGGGGACCCAATTGAAGTTTAGTTGAGGTACCATATCTTGAAAAATCGGTATTCTTTTGGAGAAGAAGAGAAATGCAAGGACCCCTGAAAAAAACCAAAGATGTAAATTTGTCCAAATGTATGTCATATTTTATTTCTAAAGGATAAAGTCTACAAAATGTGTTCAAAAGATACAGGCGCAATAACACTAATTGATTAGTACGACCAGAACCCAAAGTTTTTTCTCCTATTCTTTGCAGCTCAGTCAGATAAGATGGAAAGCCTCTGCAAACAACAACTTTCAAGTTTTACTACAGGTTCCCAGTTGAATTTTAGCTGTAAACGTCTGCCTCAGTCTTGATTAGGTATTTTTGTTATCAGGTTTTCTTTTCTTCAACTCTGGCTTTACTTGTCAATGTAAAGCCAGAGTTGCTGAGGAAAATTATGGTATGGTAAAAGTATGGTAATCCTCTAAAAAGTCATTGCTGAAGAAGTTGTTTGTTCACAGAGTTCTGTATCCAAGTATACTATCAGAAAATTGAAAGAAGAAATGTGACAAGAAAAGGTGGACCAGAATAAGGGAGAATCTCAGTCTTAAAATTGTCAAGCAAAATCCAGAATGTCAGAATACAATACAATGCATTTAGGGATATAAGAGGTTAAATAAAGTTCATGCCAAACCTTTCCAATTTTTATCAGTAGGGAAAAAAAAAGAAAGCAAGGGACATTTTCCTTCCATTTAAAGTTTGAACAATTTTGGCCTGGTTTATCACATAAAATCCAGCTGACAATTACGCGGAAGTTTGTTTTTGGACAATATGAACTAAAAAATTCAAGATGCACAGGTACATTTTGCAAGACATTCTATGTAGAGGTACTTAATCTGGGATAAAATTAATGGGATTTATATTTGATTAAAAGTATCAAACTGAACTAGATAAAAATACCCTTAAAGTGAAAATGATGTCTTTAAAAGAACAAAGGCAGGACAGGAAGTCAAATGAAAGGAGAACTTACCAATTCCTCCTGAAATGACCAGTTCTCCTATGAACAGCAGAAACGTGATGAGGTTATCTAAGACAACCACCCTTCAGAAGAAAAGTAAGAACAAAGATATCAAAGAGATGGAGAGGACTTTTCAAAACAGATTTGCTACTCTAAGCACCATTACATTAGTGAGGATGAAAATAAAAGCAAAAGTTGTGCAATCTCTTGAATATGTAACTGGTGTCTTTGCATTATTGTTAAACCAATATAGTTTCCAATACATTTTTTCTTTATTTTTAAACTTAGTTGCCTGAAAAGAAAAAAAAAGATCCAACTTAAACCTACAATCACAAACAAAAGTATATTTTATTGGAATGTTCTGTGAAAGAGCAACACAAAATCGTAAACAATTGTGACGTAGAGAGAAAAACTATACACGATTCAAAACAGTCTTTTTGTTTTTACAAATAAAAAACTGTAAAGTGCGGTGTGCAAAAGTGTTTTGTTGACGAGTAGAATGGCTTTTAGAGAGCTGGAACAAATAGAAAGCCAACGAAGGTACACACCGCAAAATATTCCTCATCAAGAGATCAAAAGCGTCCCTGGAAGATTTGCAAAACCCGTGCCCGTATATTGCTATCTGTTGGTGACAAAGTATGGAGATAGTTAGGCACAAGGGTGCAAGCGTGGCCAAACAACAGCTATAAACCAAATAAACTCATGGAAATGACCTACCATAATGTATGCATTTGTGTTAAGAAACTTGATGAACCTTTCCAGGCACCAGAAGCAGCACTTGAGGCAGTGAAGCAGGAACCGACTCATACAACTTTGAGAACCTGGGAAGCCAACATCATCACTTTATTCGAAATAGCTGTTCATTTTGATCAGAGTAAGAATGCCAATCATTTAAAGAGTTTAAACTTGCGTTTCAATTTGAAATGAAGGTTCTCGAGAACAATTCGGATCATCTGCACCATAGCAAGGAGTAGAGAACCAAAGGCTAGAGAACCTGTGTGGTACCTGTGAAGAAAGAAAAAAAAAACATTTAGCTGTGATTAATTCTCACACTGATGATCAAAACCAAGAAGTTTCTCATGAGACGACTCATCTCGTTCTATGTTTTACTGACAGTAAAATACTAAGATTTTGTAAGCAGCAGAAATTCTAAACCACTAATCTTTTACCCACTTTTGAGATTTTTATTTTACCATTTGCAACTCTTTACCCATATGAATACGGATTTATACACAATGTTATAAGCTTACTTCAAAGTGCGTCTGAGACCTACCGCATGGCTCTGCTGAACGAAGTGTAAACAGGGCAGGTGGGGATGTCTTTCGGCTTCCTCCTGGCCCAATAGTAGGAGGCGAATGCTCCTGCCAGAGTGCACTTTCCCAAGGCCAGGACAAAGTTGACCAGCCAGAGGAACACAAACAGGTTACAAACATGGAGGAGGGCGATGTAGTTGTGGTATACAGTCTCTCCCCCGTAGAATGCGAACATGCACTGTGCTCCAGGGCACTCTTTGGCTATGTTGGTCTGATCAAAGGTCTAAAACATAGAAACAGATGAGAATTTGGTATTTAGTGAGATGCTCAGGACATGATTTGTGAATAGCATCAGTCTGGATCTGAAGTATTTACTAAACACTGTTGCGTAGGAATCCTATCAAATAAAAACTAATGCACGGTAGAAACCATAGTAAAACCTATTGACGCATAAACAATTCATTTCTCACACTGCTAATGTGATGTGGTGAGAGTGTGTGGGTCTAACCTTTGGACTGCATGTGAGGTTTCTGTGAATGCACTTATCATCAGGGGATGTCACCTTGTAGATGGCGTTGCCTGAAGAGGCCAAGAAGCTGAGGGATCACCAGATAAGGCAGCAAACCCAATAACTCTCAACTACCACACAAAGCTAAATAACAGGGGCATCTGAAAAATTTTGAATATATCTGAAAAGTTAATTAATTTCACATGCATATAACATGCAGAAATAAAGGATACACTGCTGTGACAGCAGAGTAGGCTATACAGATGGCCAGAAGAAAAAAGGTGACGATCGGGTAGAAGAGGGTACATATGATGTAAAAGATGGCCCTAGAAACAAGATCAAACATTGTATGAAAAAAGGTGGACATATACAGCTTTACTGGTTAAAGCTTGCAGTCACACTCACCTGCTTCCTTCCTTCATTAGTGCAAAAGCGATGCTTAGATTCTTTCTCAGAAAAATCAGCATAAGAACGATGACGACCACAATCAAAATAAGCACGATCACTAAAACACAAATGACAAAACAGACACTTTCATCTGGACTCTGTTACCAACTTTGGTGCTCACGCATGCGCCGCCAAGTATGGGAGTTGTTTTGCAACGTACTCAAAACGAGCCACGTCTGGCTCATCTCAAGGTAAATGCTGAGATCTGTCTGGAAGCCAATATCAGACATGGCGACGTTTGTATCTGGTTTTTCCAACAGAAGAACATACTCTTTGTAACACCGCCAGCCACCTGAAAATAAAACAAAACAAAACAAAAAAAACAAAGCCATCATAAGACCTTTTAGCATAAGAGCAGAACTAGAAGCAAAACCTTTTAAGATGCGTTCGAGTTGTGCTCACCATAGCCGGCTGCAATGATGATACCACAAATCATGAGCCACAGTATTACACAAGCAATGTAGCGCATCAGAAGGATGAAGCTCAGACTGAACACCATGCTCATTCCCAGGCCTCTGTGGCAACACAAAGACAGAATGGCATGAGAAAAAGCAAACACTACGCCAGAGGCTGCCAGTCATCTGTGGCAGCCTTTTCAGATGGGATTACATCTTCGCCTGTCCAAAGCACAGTACACGCATACGCCACTGTGTACAGATAGGTCACTGTGTATAGCAGAATATGTCCAAATATTTGACAAGTGGACAGTAAAAACATTTTTTTTAAAGAATTTACAAGAAACTGTCACATAAAACATACTACTGTACTTACATTAATATCCATACCCAGGAATTTGCATAATCCTCCAAGATCTTTACGCCAATTTCTTTGGCATTCAGTAGATTGGCTATTCCCCTGTTGTAAAGTAACAATGTTTGAGAGAGAGAGAAGGAGGAGACAATAACACATTTGAAGACCAGATTTGCAACCTATGTATTACTAGTTTGCTAGTGTTTGTTGTGTGTAATTTACTCTGTAGCTTTAGGGATTGTTTTTTTATCAGAAGTTTACATACACTCATACTACTTTGACTTTAACCTATTTGGAAAAGGCCAACAAAACAATTGAAAGGCCAGTTAAAATAACTGTTCACAAGTATTAACACTACAGAAAGACACAGCCACAGAAGAATTGTCCTCCACAGATTTCATATATTTTGATGGAAAATGTGCAGCATACTCCCAAAATGAAAACAAATATCTAAGTGAAAACTAAATACTGGGGAAATGTATGAAAACTTTTGATTTTGAAAAAAAAAAAAACAAAGTAAATTATTATAAAAGTTATGTGATTTTTATAGCGTAAGTACTGTGCATACCTGGTATAGATGTTTGTGATATCGTTTCCTTATATTTCAGTGAATAATAAAGTAACTTTTAGAATTAAAATCCCATGTCATATAACATCAAAAGTAAAGACATAGTACATAAAAGATTTTTAAATGTTGAAGAGTTGCAAAGAATGACCAGCAGGGGGCACTACACCCTTTCCCATTATTTAAAAGTATAGCACGGGTATAAAAATAACAAAAAAAAAGACTTCAGAAAATAATAATTTTTATTTTTAACGTAATGACTAAGCAGAGTGTGACAGAGAGTAATCAGAGTGTGTTCACAAACACAGAGGGGTAGTCAATGTAAGTAACTTTGTGTTGCAGACTCAAACCTATAAAACCCCCTCCCCCCCTTTTAACAAATTTTATGAATAAAAGTGAAATTTAACCTTAAACTATAATCTAGTTTTCTGAAAGACAAAGGCAAAGATTCAGGCTGGCAGGAAGCAGATCTTACATTGCAGCATCTCTGAGATTGTTGACAGTCCATGTGTTGTTGTGATGGTCTCTGAAGATGGTCAGATTTCCAACAGTTAATAATCCCTCCTTTGATGTGAACTCAGGAAAGCACCGCTGTAGTACTGAAGGAAATTTGGAAAGGAAACGTTAGACGTTTGTGTTTGCTGTTATGTCCAAAACGTGTCATATTCCTGTGAAGATTTAGTATTAAAATGATTTTTCATTCAATCAAGAAGTTTATTTTTTAGTAGAAAATAACAAGAATATCCCAGAAGGCAGTAGAACAACATAAAAAGAAAGCAAAATGTTACATGTTTTGCAGAAAACGATTCTCAGATGAGATTTCACCTGCTTGGTTCTGCCGATTTTGAGCTCCTATGAGAATGAGTTGTTTTAGAGCTATACCTCTGTTATGCAAATAGCATGGTGATGACCAAGCTCTCTGTGCTGACGTGAAAATGGCAGCAAAAAGACATACAATTGTACAACCGTACATCTTTGACCCCAAGTCCAGCTGCTTGCTGTATCCAGGCCTTCAAGTATACAGCGAGCAGCTTCTGAGAGGCAATTATGTTTAATTTGCATATTTGCAGTGAACAGTATAAACAAAACATTCTTCGGTCGAAGTCTGTCGGCTGGTGTTGCCGTATACCATTCAGTAGTTTTCAAAAAAAGACTGTTGTGAAGTGATTCAGACAAACCGAAACAGGATGGATCATTCTCCACATCCCAATTTATTTGGGAAATGTGTTTCCACCTCGCTTTTAGAGAACAAACTTTTTTCAGAAAATGCAAAGATAACCTGAGGCGAGTGTAAAACCTATTGAGAAACAGAGATTGTTACTTTGAATTTTGCCATTTCCATCGAGCTCTTCTAGTGTGATACTTCAAATTGTGCATAATAGTTAACAGAAAAATAAAAATAAAATGAAGCCATGCAGCTCTGTTCTCCGTAACTGCAGTCAGGAACAAAACACTTTTCATCCATCTATTATTTTGGGGTCGCTTTAGGTGAGAGGAAGTGTCCGCCCATTGTGGTTTTTCAAAACGACTTGTTAAAAAAAAGATATTCGAGTAATATGTCCCCTCTAATAATAATTCCACTCAGAAAAAAAGGTGTTAGTGACATTAAAATGGAATTTTAAGTCTAAATTTGCCAAGGGTATAATAACTTATTTGGCAGACAAGTACTTATTTTTTCCACTTACTTGGTTTGCTTGGCACAAGCATTAGAGGACAATCTTCATCTCGAATGACCTCTGCAACTGACTGAAAGAGTAACAGATGAGACATGGTTTTATACAACTCAAAATGCTTAACAGTCATTGCCCAATTGGTTGTTTAAAAGAGATTTAAGTACAATAAGTACTACTATAATTTTCAAGGGCTCTTTGTTAAACAAAATTTCTTTGGATGCTGTATAGAAACTTTCAACACTAAAACGACCAACAGGGTTTGCCATCATAATTTATCCTGAATGAAACCTGAAGTTCAGTGCCGTCAGAATTGAACAATATACACACTTGAAATGATTTGGGAAGGAAAATGATGATTCAGTTCCAAACAGTATGAGTGTAGTGTCTTTTGCTCCCACACAACACCTTACACAGCGTCATGCTAACGTCATTAGCACTGAGTTGCTGTCAGTCGAGAGAACACAGCTGAGGTGAGCATGAGTAAAGGCCGACTCTTTTCTGCTCGTCTATCAAAGCTTTGTACATTAAGCTATTTAGTAAATAACTGCAGACATGGATCTTTATCAACCTAAATTATATAAAAAAAATATCAATGTTTTTATGCTAAAAAAGGCCTACAGGAAGAGACTTTGTGTGGAAAATAAATTGTTTGGTTTCAACTATAAATCAGTTTGTGGGAAGAAGATAACAAACATCCGTCACCATTTCCTACCTTATTGCCAAATTCAAAGCCAGGCTTGCAGAATTGCTTGTAATATTCCCAGCTGTTGTCAGCTGAAACGTTCGGCAATGTGGCAAATCTGTCAGGGCACTTGGAGACACAGAGCTGAGGGAGAAAACACATCTCTTGAGGATAAACTTCACCAGTTTTGAAGGAAAGATTGAGAAAAATGCTTTGTTTTTTGTACAATGCTCTACCGGACAGTCTCGTACCTGAGTTGTAGGGCACTGGAGGTTAATTAAAACTGCAGGACTGGCACATTTCAGCATGTTGAAGTAGAATAATATGTGTTTATTTCTACAAACAAAGAAGACACAACAGACAAAGAGGGGCTTTAGATTAGAGAGATCTCAAATGCTATTGCAGAGAGACAATTTATGAGCAAGTCTTTAGGCACACATACACACGGAAAAACAAACACATGCTGTGCTCTGCGAATTAAGACTTGTCAGGATTAATCGCAAATCATCTCTTGTGTACTGGTGCTGTAGACAAAGCCTATTTAGAGTGTAAAGATAACAATGGGAAAGCTGACAGACAACATGGACATCATAATTATTTCACTGTAATGTCAGTTTTTGAAGGCAAATGTATTGCAACTCACGAATTAGAGGTGTCCTTCTGGCCACAAAACTGACCCTGGCTGTCAGTTGGAGAGATGATTTTCCTGGGGTCTCCGTGGAACCAGGCTAGGAAAAAAACAAACAAAAAAAACCCAGCTTTTCATTTGAAATGCCACTGGTGAGATCACTACCCGCCTTTTCAGAAGCTAGAAAGCAACAAATTACATGACAGTTAAAAAGGTTAAAGTAAGTCCTACACAGTGGCTGACATTACTGTTGTGGGCTGTTGTCATATTATATAATCTAAACCAGGGCTGTCAAAATCATTTTCATTTTGGGTCATATCAAAAATCTGAATGTTCTTAGATGGGTTGTGCTAGAATGTATTCATATTGCTAAAATATAAATAAATAGCCATTTCAGCATTCTGTAAGTGTTAAAATTGAAGATTGAACATCTTTTCAAACTGATCAGTCCATCCAGGATTTTGTGATTGTTTTTGTGGGGGAGGGAGCTTTCAATCAAAATCACAGATTTTGTGGTGCTAATCAAGAAATATTTGGAAGGAATTTATACGATATTTGCACTAATGAGTGACGTTAACAGTACATTTTTATTATTCACTGTATCGGTCACAGACTATCACTAGAGATCAAATGAAGTTGAAGCAGCAGTCACTTAAGCCCAATGGTTTTTGGCCAATTTTGAAAAAAATTGTCAGTAAAATCAGAAAAATATGGGGATCTGTCGATTTTTTTTGTGTGTGTGAATTTTGCAGATTTGTGAAAAAACTGGAGAGAGTTGTTGCAATTTGGAGTTTAGAGGGCCACATAAAAAGCTAAGGCAGGGCCAAATTTGGACCCTGGGCCTCGAGTTTGACACATGTGATGTAAACTATTAATTAGACTTTTAAACCTTGTCCAAAGTGGAATCAACATATGAACACACAACTTTAGTGATTTACAAACAAAAATTAGGAGCACAGTTTCTATCATGGATTTTCCATACATCTCTTCCCTGTCTGCACTCAATATTTTTGGGAGAAATGTCTCCTTGCAAGTTGTAGAGTAACCTCATGTTTTTGTAACCATCACAGAGCCTTATGATATCTTTCTGCACATTTGACCACCGCTTTTAGCAAAAATGTTTTGAGTTCATTTAACTTTGAAATACAGTGCAATGGTTTTTAGTAGGGCTGAGGTCAGTTTAATGAAGTTTCAGGCCAAAGAAGTTAAGAGCAACAAATTTTTACCAAGTATCAACCATCTGACAAAGTGTCACCATGAGATGAAACCGAACTGGTATAGATGTAAAAAAAAACCATCCAGGCTTAAAGCATGTCATAAAAGCTGCTAACGCAAATGTCTGTTTTCAAGAAAGTGCAGAACAAAAATTAAGGCCTTGTTAAAAAACCAGGTCATTTAGTCCTGACTGAAATTTGTAGGTAGACATGTGGACAAACTAAATACTAAATCAGTTTGTGTGTGTTTTGTTAAGGTTCATTTGAGCCATTGAAATTAATTTTGCAAAATAACCTTTAAGCTGTAAATTAAGTGCACATTTCTGTGTAAAAGTTATTTTATTGGTCTAATGTGATGATTTTATTTTAAATGTGCTTTCCCTAGCTCAAGGCAGAAAATTATCATAATCAGCAGAAATAGAGAGATTAAAGCATCAGTCTTTAGAATGTATTTCACTTAGCCAATCTAGTTGCTGAAATAAATTAACTTTTAAATAACATTTTATTTTTACCGAATAAGTCTGTACGTTCAAGAAAAAGCTAGATTGGTAGATGATGCAAACATTTGGGTAATCTTGTCACGATGACAAGGAAGAACGCTTGGATTAATAAAGGTCATATTTTGAAGTATAACAGTACCGCTTATCAAAACACTTTGCATTAAAGGTCAAAAAGGTACAGATTAAAAGAGTATAAGTCTGACAAATCAGAAAGAAAATTTGCCACGCAGTGTCTGTTAAAGAAATAAAATATATATTTTTAAAACAAATAATTAAATACTTGACTGAAACAATTATGATATTTTTTTTCAAGGTAAAGACATGACCAGAACATAGTGCATTCTTTGAGTGAAGACGTTTTATTTAAATTTGCTACATTCCAAACAACCAGATATTTGGGTTATTAACAAGCTTGTTAATACAGGGGTTTTGTGATGTAATCACCGGCAATGTAGGAAACTCACCGACAGTACCCAGGGCGATGTAGCCCAGGACAACAATGAGAAAGATAATGCAGCAAACCACATCAGTGCACTTCCTGTAAATTAGAACACAAGCATAAATAACAATGAGGGACATAAAAACCCAAAACAGGGAGTTTAGTTTTACAGTGAACCGACAATTTGCTGTTATCACAGTAGTAGGTTTATGGCAGGTGAATTACAGCTCTACAAAATATATCATGTACACATTTCAGAGGGAGGATTATCTCTGTACTGCATTTTCAAATGAACTGCTGTAGTTCTAAACCAACTTCCTGATGAGAATCCAATTCCCCAAAGGGTTAACTGTCCCACCGGCACAGAGACAGATATTTGAAGATTTTCTCTCTATTCACAGCAGTCTGCCAAAAATAAAATATATATAAAACCAACAAACAAAAAGAAATAAAAAGAAATGCATTCTCTCCAAGTCTTTTTTCACTCTTTTATAGCCTTGCTGCATAACAAGCCGTCTTCCCCTCCCTCCTGCACAGTGAGGGGATGTGCAGCTAGCTCATTTTAAAACCATTCAGATGCTAGGAAGGAGTACCCCCATCCACAAATGAAGGAAAGTCCAGCCCACTGGGTCAAGTGGCACCATTCAAGCGAAGGACAATTCAAAACCTTCCCATGGTGCCGTCTGCTTGGGAAATTGACTTGAGGCTCTCATCCCCTCCACTTTTCAAAGCCAAGGTCAATAGGAGGCCTAAGCTGAAAGATGTAACAGTACTTCCTTTGAGTCTCTCTTTGGGCAATGAATTGTCCTTATTTTTTTTCCGCAGGAGGACTACATCACTGCACACAGACTCTATTGCACCTCACAATGAATTAGCAGAGATAACAGCAGTGGAGAAACCCATGTGGAGAAGAATGAAAGCTGAAATACGCACAGGCATTCATAATGATATGAGTAAAATACAGCTAATTGTATACTTACTTTAACTTTATAGATCAACAGTTTGTTTACATGTGCTTTTGGACGTAATAAATAATATTTATGGTCCAATAAAAGTAAATATAAAGATTTTAAAAAATCATTAATCTTAAAGGAAGAATATTATTTAATACCTAAACATATAACAGTGTATATGCCTATAATACTATAATATGGTCAAGCATATTATTTTCCAACATGAAATTTGTTTTTGAATTTTTACAACATTTTGACTTCTGAAATAGCATCCAGTTACACTATTAGTTGTTTTTTTATCTTGTGATATCAGCCATTTTATCAAGGCACAAAAGACAAAATGGTGTCAAAATTGGTCGCTGCTATGCATGTTTATGTCAGCCACAGACACAGAATATAAGGTTTATAATGACAATATGCTTCTCTATCACCAAAGGGTTTCAAGATTCTGGGTCTTAAAAAGAAGGTAGTAAAGCAAAGTGTCACTCGTTTAATTATTTTAAAAAAAAATGTTTGGGTTCTATTGGAGAGTATAGCATTCCTAATTTTAAAATCCATCTCCATCCTGGATGGTAAATAGCTAAGATATCACTCTTAAACATCAGAGGTAAATTACAGTGAGAATATCTAAAAGCTAAGCATCCTCAGGTGAAAGTGCCTCTCCTGTTTTTTTAATCAAGGTTTCCATGAATTTCTTGTCTGTTTCATCTCCACATTTAGACAGGACTGTATTTTTTAAGGAAAAAAGCCAGCACAGCACCGCAGTGTTAAAACAAAGTCACCTTTGAAGCAAATAAAGGTCAGTGTGCTGGAGGAAAGCTGATAAAAAGAGGAGAGTGAAACAGTTCTGCTTTGCTCTGTTATATCTCAAGTAGATTCCAACATGGCTGCACTCCCAAACTTCAGATCTGCTCAGATGTCACTTGCACAGAGATCAACAAAAGCTTTCTCCTACTTCCTGTTGGCAGGAATTCTGCTTGAAAACTAAAAAGGACAAAAGCAAAAAAAGAAAGAAAAAAACTAAACTAAATGTATAAATACTTGAAGCATCGCGAATGAAGTGGCAAACTTTGGAGTGTGCATCGTGTGTGAAGGGCTGGTTATCTGCGGGAGCCAAAGTGACACAGATGGCAGGTTTTTAACAGAATAGTGGGGAGCCATTGTGGCGGGAATCTGCCAGATTGTCCCAGCTTTGTCAAAATCATTTGGACAAAAAAAACAAGAAAAAAAGGAGAGATTTGCTCATTTAAGGGATATTTTACATGCTTAAAAAAATCCATGAGTGGCAGCTGTTCAGGGCAGCTGTATTAACAAATACAACACTGAATGAAGAAAAACAGCGATGAAAAAGACAGTTTGATTTAGACTCGGTGACACACAAAATAGAGGATTGTTCATTGTTGTATTGTTTTGATTTTATATGTTTAAAACGGTAAACATTTACAACATCTAACCTATAAATGACCTATAGTAACTGCATAAGTTACCATATTCAGCCTGGCTGAAAAAAAAAGACAAAAAAAGGAAGACAGACAACCACTGAGTTACTCATCTCCCTGCTCTCATTAAGAAAAGCCTGTGGGTCAGAACAACATCAAAGTGTGCTCTGCTCCTCCAAGCAGCCACATTGCAGTAAGGTGTAATGCGGAGGGTTGGATTCAGATAAACAACAGGACTGGGAAATGCCTGCACAGCAACCTGCCAAACTGGCACTAAAGATAAAAGATAAGATTGGTCAAAGGAGAAAATTGGTCAGGTAAGAAAAGGAAAAGACTAACTCGTAAAGAAAAGTGGAGAATGAAAACCTCAAAGACTATTGCAAAGTGTACTTGATTCAAATAAAATTAAAAGAAATCAAACCACTAGTAAAGGGAAAAATTTATTTCAAGACTTTATTTATCCCTACTATAAATAACTGAATGTTCTTTATGCTCCTCTAGGTGGGCCTATGTTTATTTTTTGATGTTTAAAGCTGCAGCATATAACAATTATAAAAAATATATATTGTTTTTACATATTTGTTGAATCTGCCACTATGTTGTTACGCCCATACTTCCCTGTGGTTGGATGACCAGAGTAGTCATTATTATCATTATTGTTGCATGAAGAATAATCCATGTATCCCATACACATTGTGATAGAAGTATGCACCAAAATGATTGCACAACAGGGGTAATCAATACACAAGTAGGGTTCAGACGCAGGCGAGTCACATCGTCTAAATTACAAAAAAAAACAGTTTTTCTTATTTTGCAATAAAGTGCAACGGAAATACATGCTTCTGATAGAAATGTTATCCAGTGAGTATTAATATTTTGCAGAATGTGCACATGTTGAATGTCAGTTTAGGTAAAGATTAGTATCTACCTGTTCTGAACAGGCCCTCTGAAGTTTGGGTCAAACTTGATTGGTTCACCTGTAGAGAGAACAGCGACATGGATTAATAAATACAATCACAATTAATCAATATGATAAATAACAAAGGTCAGAACTCCAAGCCATTCATTTCCATCCATCCATCCATCCATCCGTCCATCCATCCATCCGTCCATCCATTCATCCGTCCATCCATCCGTTCATTATTTGAACACCCTTGTCGTTGCAGTGTTGTGAGGAGGGGGGGTGGTGCCTCCAGCGGTTATTGGGCGAGAAGCCGTGGACGCCTGCACCGAGCCCATTTCAGGGTAACGCAGAGACAGACAGGACAAACAATCATGTACACACACACACACACACACACACACACACACACACACACACACACACACACACACACACACACACACACACACACACTCACACCTAAGGAAAATTTATAGAGCTCAATTAACCTGACAGTCATGTTTTTAGACGTTGGGAGGAAGCTGGAGTACCTGAAGAGGAGCTACTCATGCACAGGGAGAACATGCAAACTGCATTCAAAAAGAATGCAGTTTGCATTCTTTTTGAAGAATGCAGTTTTTATACTAGTCGATTAATTGGGGAAAAAAACTGTTTATGGATCCTTAAAATGAATATTTTAAGGATAGAGGAATAATAATTAAAAAAAAGTGTACCATTTTTGTTAATCAATCTGAAAAGTTACAGATTGATTTTTCAGTGCTGTTGCTGGAAAGCAACAGCACTACTAACTCTGCAGCTGTGCTGTTCTAACACATTAATCTTTATTAATCAATTACATCCATTTTAACATGCTGAAAATGTTAACGCAACCCCAGAACATCATTCGCGTGTTACTGACACACAAATCTAATGTAAAAGAGACATTCGCAAATAACAGCGTTGGACGACAAAGGCGTTTCTTTTGGGCCCTTGGGGGTTAACTTTTGCTTCAAAAATCGATCTGATGGGATGCTGGAAAAACATCTCATTACTGTGTATGAGCACCAGTCAACTTCCAAAGAACTCTTAAGTTCTCTAACGTTTGCACTTTCAAATGCAAAAGAGCACATGTACTTGCATTTAATCACTGCTTCTTTAGTCCCAAAACAGTTTCTACTTCAGTTGACAGTACATATGAAGTGTTTCTGATGCCTCATTAATCATTGCACATGGGGTGTGATATATCCGAGCAGCTGAGGCAGACTTAGGGGCATCATGACTGGGTCTCTCCCATCTGCCCAATTCCTAAACCAGTGTATGTGCAAATCAAATTTGATAGGGAAAAAAAAAAATCTGAGAAATGCAAAATTCAGTTGTTGGTTCAGACTTCTAAAACACCTGTTTCTAAATGAATAAAGGAACCTACAATAAAATTCCCTTATAAATAGAAGCAACCTCAGTTGAATGGATATTACTGGAAGGTTTATTTCAGCAATTCAACTAAAAAGTGAAACATTTATTACACACAGAGACATACTTAAATAATTTATTTCAGTTCATTTTGTTATTTTCATACAGCAAAGAAAGACACAATTCTGTTTCGTAGAAACTGTAAATAATATATAGTTTTTATTTTCTTAAAGGAACTGCTAAACTAAATGTACTTTTTGCTCATAATGTAATGCTTTTATCAGGACTTGTGAGTGTATCAATAACCTTTATCAATAATTTTCTAAGACCAGCAAAGCCTGATTGTTAGTTATACCTACAAAACTACCAGCTACAATACAGTGAACATTAGCAGTGGCCTTTCAAACACTTTCTATAACCTTTAACTGCATCTAAAGCAGTAATGGCAGAAATTTTAAATACACAAGTCAACAATAAAACAGGGTGTTGCAGCAGGTGTGTGAAAACTCTGCTCAGCAGCTATTTTAAAATTTAAGGGGTGCCCTTCAGCTGCACAGTCAGCAACAAAAGAAAAACACATGGCCAAAAATATACTTGCAGCATTGTTCTCTTTTTGCTTCGACTCACTTTAATGAAGCACTTGTTAAGGGAGGCATTAAAAGTTGCAAGTTACTGAGAACGTCTTATTAAAGCACTGCAGGAGATGGAGTGAGTTTCAATTTGTCAGAAAAAATTGAAATGTGCCCTGTTAAAGGGTGTTATTATGTATTTACTGTAGCCACATTATATATCAAATTTCCCATCAAACTATTGTGTACCTGTTTTGTGTTTCAATAGCATAGCTATTATGCTATTGAATATGCTGCCTTGATGAATAATATGCTGCCTTGATGAATCAGTGCTCCAGCATCACCTTCCTATGGAATTTTAGCAACAGCTAAGCCAGGATGCAAAGGATGTTTTTGACATGACAGAGAGTCACAATGAAATGTATAGAACCACTGCGACTAAACGTACACAAGTGTGACTCCAAATGTGTCAGTAATGACCCAATAATGACATTGGTTAATGTTATGCTATGAAAAAGCTTTGTCCGCATTGCTGAATACTTGCTTATCTCACCATGTCAAATACAATATGACCTCCTTTCTAATTAATTCAGCAACTTCATCTCTTGAAGGGACTCAGACTGTGTGAGGAACACTGAACTTTTGTCACACAAGTATGGAAAAAAGAATGAGCTGGTGACATCATGGCAAAAGTAATTTATCTACCCCTGATGGAGCAAAACATTGAGATCACCCCTCATTTAAATATGAATGCTCTATGCAAAACGAGGGTTTCATAAAAGGAACAGACAGACTTCATAGCCCAACTTGATGGAAAAGTTTCACTTAAAAATGACTTGCTTTCTTTACTTTAGGTCCACAAAAATGTGATTTTAGACATGCTGACATACATGGTAAGATAGGAAACGGGGGGAAAAGCTGAATCAAAATGGAATATGTTTTGGCCCAAATATTTATGCTCCTTTAACAAGATAAACTACTAACTTATTTAAGAATATTCCTGCGTTTTAAAGTGCTCACCAGCAATCACAATGTGTATCAAAATATACCCCTCCAGAAAAGCAAAGCAAGTATTCTCCCTTACTACCCACACAGACAAGGTAAAAAATGGTAATATTATAAAGTGATTATTCAGCACGTTTATTAATAAGAGGACGTTATCCATGGACCGTAGACCATGTCCTAATAACTGGTCGTTGACACAGATCCATGACCAGAAGATTGTACTGGATTTTCTGAAATCAGAGATGATTAAAAAAAACAATTGCTAGGTTGAGCAAAATGTGCCATTTGCTAGCTGTATACAGATATATTTAAGGTAAATTCTGTCATCTTAGCCATCTGGACATCCATTACAGTCTTCAGACTTCAGGAAATGTTGTGACAAAAATCTGCCCATATGGTGAGTGGAAGCTGAATCATACTGAGATCAAGGGGAGCCAGTGGTGAGAGGACAGATTGTGGTGCAGAACAGTCAATGTCAGGGGATGCAGTCGTGTCAGTGGTGTCCAGACTCCTCAACAGCTTTGAGATTCTTAAGCTGCCAAGATAGAATATCCGGTATGAGATATGAGTCAATATAAGGTATAAGTCAATAGGTTGCAATACAGAGAAATCATCAAAAGAACAAACTGGGCAAAGCACAGAATAAGAGACTGTTTAACTCAAGAGGCTCTGCATAAAAAATTCCAAGTGGAATCTTGAGCAGCGGAAAGTTTTAAAATTTCACTCATACTCAGTCAAACTATTTTGGATCATTTCACTCCTCATTACTCTAATACAGTCATAATCAGAGGTGCTTATTCAACTAAAAGCGAAATTTTGCCCTAGCTACGATTCCTGTTCATGACCTTAACTACTTAAGACAAGCCTGGTGTACTTTTCTCTGACAAAAAAAAAATTAACACAAAGGAGGGGCTAAGCGCGAGTGGTGGAAATCATCAATGATGCTGGGCCACCAGCAGACACTGCATTAGATGACGGCTGTTTAGACTGCACTGCAGTCTGCCTTTGCAGGGTGGACTGGATGCGTGCTGCTGGTTGTAGTCAGGCAGAATAAGAGTCTGTAGTCAGAACTGTTCGGAAAAAGCCTGGCAGGCACGCAATGCTATGACAGCTAATATCGCTGTTAGCAGCACTAACATTTAATCTATTGACATTAAGTTGGACAGTGGTACTGTGTCCTTTTCTGAATGTAAGCATAATAATTCATGGTGACAAACAAAAGGCTTTATATAATAAAGCTTTCTACAGTGAAGAATCAGCAAAAGACAATTTTTTAGCTAAGCATTCCTTAGTATTGTCTTCATTGAATAATACTTTGTAGAAAGGAAAAGTAATTATATTGTGTAACATCCTCATTACCTTTAAAACATAGAAAGGTTACTACTTCAAGTCATCTTCTCTCAAAGAAGATAGAAAGACAGACCATCTTTAAAATGTTTATTTTGTTTGTGACATTCAGACAGATGAACATAAAGCACCGCATCCATTGACAAGCTCTGAACTTTCTTTGTTCTCCTTCCACAATTACACTTCCTAGCCTTTCCCAGCTTGATTTTATGTTCGCACATCCATTTATAATATATATATATACATGCACGGACACTAGTGTCCTCTAGAGGTCCACTGTCCAACACAGGCCTCTTTCATATTGTAGTCAGGCAAACAGTTCAAGTAGCACAGGTGCTCTGCAAGGCCTGGGTCAAAAGGGTCATTTGAAAGGGACTGTTTTTTGTTGTTTCTACTCACATTTACATACATTTCCACAATAAAGAAAACTTGAAGTATAGTTTAACTGAATTTCAGAACTACAGGGATGAGAGAAGGTATACCCCACCCACCAGCTCCTTCCTGTCTTTGCCTTTTTTCCCACATTTTTTTTTTTATTTATTATGGAAAACAGCTATCCAGACCAACATGGACGTATGTGAAAACATAATTATGCCAATCTCTAAATCATGACTAATATTAAGCACATTGTTTTGATGCATTCCAGTATCTACACACAGGCTTGATGACTACCAGACCTGCAGGATAGAGAAATTACTATAATAAAACATGTCAATTTAAAGTAGGCTAATGGATATCAAAACCATACAATGAAGAACAAACAGGATTTGTGACATCTTTCAGCTAATTGGAAAAGGTTAAAAAGAAGCCCAGTGAAACAAAGAGAGGCATAAATCATGGCATCTACTGCTGACCAGTCCCTTTTTGAAATTCTTAAAAGGCAAAATGAAGGTTTTGAAGGCGTAAAGTCAAAGCCTTTATTTGGAGGTGACTGAGATGCGTTCATACACAAAAACATTCTAGTATGGCTAAATTAAGATAAAAGTGGGCTACAACTCCTCCACAGCGATATAAAATACTTATTACAGGAGGAATGCCAAGTGTGGCAAAATAAGTTATTTGGTTTAAGGCAGCAAACAAATTTCTGATGTAGTATCGGATTGGTTTAGAAAGCCTTTGCTTTAATAAATGAAGTCAACAATTTAATGCTTAATTTGTACTGTTTGATTTGCTCAAAGATCTGAAACTTTAAAGTCTATCAGGAAAGCAAAACAGAAGAAATCTGAAAGAAGCAAACACTTTTTCAAAACTCTATCCATTCATAAGGTTCCCAATTTGCCAGAGTCTTACTTTAATTGTAAAAATGTTCTGATGCTGCCATCCCTATGCTTGTCTCCGGGAATGGTGTTCACGATGAAACAAAAAAGGTCTGCTCAGCACTCTCCCAGCAGGATTTCAGCGAACATTTGAAAACTGGCTTTTGTCTGGTCGCTTGTCCATTAAGGTGGTTTGGGAACATTACGGTGATTGTGCTCTTACAATGCAGCTGAGGCACTTTTGACAAGTGAATTTACCTTCCATTTGTTCAGACACAGAAGTCAGTCCTTCAGGAAAAGAGATGGGCAGCAAATGGACACTAAAAATAGTTGCAAGTTTCTTTTATTGCTTCAGTAGAGAAATGTTGGCATGTTACTAATGTTCAAGCACAGAATTGGATTCAAGTTAATTTTGTCTGTCTAAATTCCCCACAAAAAATTACTAGAGGGTGGAAAAAAAGCACCTAAAATATTGTTCCGTAATTTGCTGCCTTCTTTGTCCTTGAATAGTCTCTCCTATTTAAAATCCTTTAAAAATATATTGATTGGTCAGGAAAGGCACTCTATAGTGTTGCTCTAAAATATATAAATAAAACGTCCATTTCTGAAACCTTGTATACGTATTTCAATAAACTGTGTACTATGAGAATAAAAGGAAATGACTTTATTTTCACTATACTTTCATACAAAATTTGTTCAAACTTTTCGATATTATTATAAAACTTATGAGGGGAAAATTCCCTAGTTTGTAATATTAGCTGTCTAGTTGAAAGGAAAAATTGTGATAATTTCACATACACTACTCCCTGGACAGAATTATTTGCTGTTGTTTTTGTATTTTTGAACTTGATATATTTGTAGGCAATATAGCGAAATCATTGTAAATGAAGTATAAATAAAATCTGAAATGGAAGAAAATTAACTTTATAGGACCAGATGTTTTATCCTCAGCTACCCTCAGGTCTGTTCGGAAGACGGTTCAAATTAAGTTAGTTGGAAAGAATCTCTCATCTCACTGGCAAATAGGACAGGCAATTCTTCAATGAAACAAACATGCATGCAAAAGTCTAATTTCATTAGTTCGTTCTTTTTTCCAATGAAAAGTTGTGCTGTAAAAAACAGGTAAAAAAACAGACAAACCCATTTTTATCCATTAGCTCGGCATGACTGGTTGACCTGTGAGAGACACAGAACACTATACATTGAAATCTTGGCTAAGTGTCTTTGGTTGCTTGTTATTTTGGTCCTCATTTATCCCCCAAGCTACCATATCTATTTTGAAGGAAGTGCCAGTAATATATTATAATCGTGTCAGAATAACATTAAAGTAACAGCAAAGTTTCCCTTTTCTAAATGTACACAATTACATAATATTAAATGTGATTAATATTGGAGTGTCAGGCTTCAGATTCAATTAGGTACCTCCACGGCCACAAGAGTGACTAATAAAAAGTCACTCTTGCAAAAAAATAAATAGATAAATGAATAAATAAAAAATCTACATCTAAATTATCTAAAACTCCTAGAACAGTACATTCTACTGTTCTCCCTACCCAATTGGACATAAATCTGAATTCTATAAATGTCATGTTTATTCATATTTTATTAAAGTATAGAAAAATTCTCCAAATGGCTGAAACATAAGATTGAAAACAAACAAGGAAAAATCAAAACCCAAACAATCCAGCAACAATACCTCCTTTTCCTCTTCCTTTGTCTATCACTTGTTAATGTCCAGACATCTTTCCGTCCTTCTGTCTTTTTATGCATTTTCCCCCTCTGGAGGACAGATCAATCATTAAAGTGCTTGTCTATATTTTAGGACAAGACAACAACATCCAAATCTAGTGTAGTTTTACCTAGCCAAATCCTTTGGGATCAGGTAAAGTGGATGAACGTGTTCTACTCATATCCCCATGTGTTACATGACTTAGTAACCCTCTCAGTTAACTCCTGTTGGAGCATGATGACTTTTTTCCCTGTGCGTGTTTTCTGAGAGTGATAATGATACGGCGTTAAAGGACATTCCTTCACATAACAAGACTGTTGGATCTTGGCTGGGATTCAGCTCCCTAGTGTGGAATTACCATCACTGTCAAAAGCTGACAGCAAGGCCTTCTGCTCCGAGCTGAGAAAGAGTAGTTTTGTGGCTGGGGCTTTGTGACCTTGGTTACTTCAGTGGGAGCCTCCAGGCATGCAAGTGATAGCGCTGAGTTTTTGTAAAGTGAGGCGCACTACTTCTGTAGTCGATCAGTGACAGGTTCATATCAGGATTTATTAAGACTAAAACCAAGGATGATAAACACATTGAGATAAGATAAGATAAGATAAGATAAGATAAGATAAGATAAGATAAGATAAGATAAGATAAGATAAGATAAGATAAGATATTCCTTTATTAATCCCGCAGTGGGGAAATTTACATTGTTACAGCACTTTAAAGGACAGAGCAGAACCAATACAAAAATCTATATATGTATACACAGTGAAATTAAGTGAACATAGAAATACTGAAACAGTATTGTTTGAAATATAAATAAATAAATAATAAATTCCAGGTTTATTGCTTGTAGTGGAGAGTAATATGAAATATGCCAGAAATAAAGGGGGAAATACCAAACTACTCATGTGATACATTGAAATGCATGCACGATGCTGATATTTAAGAGAGAATGCCATTTACCTGTCGTGGGTTTGGTGTGTGCCAGCAGGTGACGCAGCCAATCCACAACTACATGATATTACTGTCATATTACCAGCTAAACTAGCTCATCACTGTCACGGCAATGTTTATCTGACAAAGATTTTTGCAGGAGACGGTAACATTAAAGGGAGGGAACAGCAATGCTTCTTTCTGCCTGTAAACTAGGCCATCAACCTGCCACGTTTTAAAACTGCAACGCATAGCAACAGACTAAGAATGCTGCGATACCAAACCATTGCTCTCTGCGCCCTGTCAAGACTATAAAAATGCAGTGTTTAGGGAAGCTACCCATGCGGGAAATTTGTTAATTAACAGGGTGCCCAACTCAACACTTCTGTGGTGAATGGATCTCATATCTCCATTGTCATTGGACAAACCTGCCACAGAATGATTATGAGCTACTTTCCTACTTTTCTGACTGGCTGAGCATTTCCACCAGCACAATATATGCACACAGGGCCCTTGCTACCAAGTTAGAAACGTTATATAATACACTGCCCTCAGGGGTACATTTAAATCTGGATGTGGAGTGGATGACGGTTGAATATGAATAGCAGCTACTTTCTCTAGTTGTGATACACTGTTCATATTTTTGGTTTTCTTCCCTGAAACGCCCTCCTAATTATTATTTTTGGTTTTTCTAATCATTCTGCAGCAATAACCCACATTTACCACAATTAAAAAGTTAACTCTTTGTAGTGAACGTTCTAATTTTCATTTCAAGAAAGCAGGGGAAATGAATTCCTTAATGTCTAATTACCAGGCCATATTATTTTCAATAGTATTATCAATCTTTATTTCACCAGTAAAATATCATCCCTACTACGTTCTTAAATCTTAAAGCAGTTGAGCTAGACGGCTTCTGTTCCATATCCCCTTTTAAGGCCCTCAGAGAATCCAAGGCAGGGCCAGTTACGAGTATCCAAGTATTATTTAATGGTTTTTATCAAATAAAAATAAAAATAAAAAAGATTTTAAAAAAAGAATATATATTAAAGAGGCATACGATAAATGACCCCATGGGGTAACGACTTACTTTACCTACAGTTTACACAATGTTCTCCAATGTCAAATCCATTGTAGATTATAGAGAATGAGGCTGAACTTGTGAAAGAGGAGAGACAGTCTGACATTCCCCGTGGTGAGCTGCATGTCTGCAGAGAACAGAGAGGATCAACTGCAGCTGACAGGCTGCAGTCTTGACTGGCAGATTGCTGGAGTCATGAGCTCTAAGGGGAGAACTGTGTCAGGATTTGGGGGGTGGGTGCCAGGAAGACACAGACACTATCCCCATCTGGGGATCCGTCAGAGGCCGATTTGACAATGCCTCTGTTAAATGTTGCAGTTTTTGTGATAGCCTAAACTTTCCCGGATCGCATATTTGTTCCTGCAAGATTCTGTACTCATTCTGATTTATTTGAGAATTAAGCAGGGAAGTATGTTGATTTCCACTGCTATGAATAATTTACAAATATATGTCGCATTATAGATAAAAAAAAAATCAGTTACTGATAAAGACGTACAGCAGGATCAGTGGTGTCAAAGGATTGGCTATCTGTTAACTTAGTTTCTGTTCCTTAAGTGAAGTAGCCAAATGAATTCAGATTCTAAATCACAGGTTTTTCATTCTGCATGAGCTTCTGTGGTCGATTCTGAACACTATACTCTGTGCTTTAAAAATGTCTAGCATCACAAGATGTGTTTATTATAAACTTTTCACACCCAAACAGTCATCACAGACAATAAAACTTTATAAAAGTCCAGCAAAAATCTAAATCTAAGATGCATTACGTTATGATAGAAGGTTCATTGTGAAAGACTTGTTATAGCAATAATCATTTAGCAATTATTGCTCTAGATCACTGTGCTGATACTATATTGTATATTGGTGGATGTGAGACACATCTAAGCATAACTAGGGGGACTTAATGAAAACCAGCTATTGGGAAGAAAATAAAAAAATCGTTACTCTGGCTTGGTTTAATTAGAAAGATACTACTGCCTAAAGGCAAAAGATTGCATTGCTTGTGTAATTATGAAGGTGGGTTAATGGAGAGAAAATCTGCATGTGGCCTAAATATATCTAAATCTATCATTGTGAGCTAAGACTCACAAATACAGACTTACAGAGATTATAAAGCCTTTGTTTTCGAATGTGTTAAAAAAAATTACTGGTTTTGCCCATCAATACAAATAGGAGTGCTAAGACTAGAAAGAAATGAAATAAAATAATCCAAATATAACACGTGGCTGCAAATATTACTGGTCTGGTGTGAAAACAAGACTGAGATTATATTAAAACATTATGCAGGAGGTAAATGTGTACAATGGTATTGAGATGATGAGAAACAGAGAAACACAACCTCAACACTCATCCTTAGAAAAACAATATATTGTTATCATTGCAAGATGAAAAGATAAACGCTAAGTATCATCATTTAGAGATTCAATTTAGATATAAAATCTCTACATTTTATTTTCAAACAAATGTAAAAAAAATTCTGTCTGTCAATAGTTGAATATTTTTTTAACTAGATAAGTGATTTTAAAATGCACATCTCTGACTTAAAAGGAATTTTTTTGAGCCCTTCAAAACTTCCATTACGCAATTCCACACATGATTGATGATGTAACGTATTGAATCATCAAAAAAATGGGAATACGCTGGATGGAAAGTGTGACCACTGAAAAAGAAATGGTATCCTTTTTATTACAACTTTTGTAACTAGGAAAACGTGGGGTGAACTCCATGAAAGCAAACAGGTGAAGTGGAAGTATTTAACATTGCATGTTTCTTTATGCAATATGTATAGGAAGCACAGGACTCCGCAAGAATCATGAAACAATTACAATTTTGAATTTTAGGCCCTGGAGCATGAGGACACATCGTAGATGTGAATACAAATAGCTCAAGCAGAAAACGTTTTGACAAAACATTTCAGGATGGGACAAAGCCGATTTTTAAACATATTTTTGCTTTGTGGTGAACACAAAACACCTTCAAAAGCCTTTCATTTTATCCCCGAATACATAATTGTAGTGGTAACACTTCATTCACATAAATGATCCCGTAAAGTACAATCGGTTCATATTTTATGTTACTGAGATGTAAAACAAACAAATTTTTTTTATACTTTTATGAAAAAAAAAAGCTTGGAAAGAAATTGTGAAATTACATTATTTATCAATAGATTAATTAAATAAAAACTTGTTGGTGGCAGCCCAGAATTGAGGTTGCCATTGTGGGCTTGAATTATGTTCACTCTTTGTCATCATCGCATAGATAGTGCTAATGCTCAGTACTTCCATATTAAAGGCAGGTTATTCCATAACAGAGAAAAAAATGTTCCCACAGAAAGTACCCCAGGACAAGCACATCCCTGTTTGTTTTATTAATATATTTTATTTATTGTACTTCTAATCGACCCCCAGTCATGCCCAAGGTGCCCTGCTGAAGATGTTATACTACTAAAAGAGTTGTTCCTTTCCACTGTCATCAGTGATGGGAATGTGAAATTGCTGCAAACTCACTACCTGGATGAAACTGTTACTGCTGAATACCGAAAGTTACATTTTCCAAGGAACTGGATTAGTTCTATAATCAAATCGGACAATGGATAATTTAATTTCAATGTATTTATGAGACTGAAATGTATTTATAAATTAACATTAATCAACTCTGTTGTGCTTTGAGATTATATTTGTTGTGAATGTGAACCAACTTTACATAAATCAACACAATTGAGTTGGATGAAAATATTTAACCATGGCAAGCTACTATGACAATCAGGTAAATAATAGCCCTGGTTTAATGCAGGGAAGCAAAGCGGTGTGGTGGCTGCACCAGAGTTAACTAGTGCATTTTAAAGTCAATGTTGTTTCGGCTTATTCGCAATCGATTAATAAATGAGTCTCACAATTACAGACGTTCATAACCAACTGATTCTCCCAAAAATAATATAAGCAGTAATTTCACAAAGTAACATTTTGCTAGTCAATTTACACCAAAACAAAGGCATAAATGTGCAAAACTGGAGCGAAAAATGACGCGGTTGTTTCAATGCTTAGTTTAAACAGACAACAGAGAGGAGACGCTACTTGCCTACTTCAATGAAACTATCCGCGTTTTAAAACGTTATTCTGCCGTTACGTAGTAGATGTCAACCGTTACAATCTCTTAATTAGCATTTGATAACACAAGCTAACATCATGTAAAAGCACCAGGTAACATTCAATTGCAGTTCGGGCGTAAAAAAAAGAGAGAGATATCGTTACGTCCCGCTGTTACAGCGTTCCACAGTACAAACCCTCTCCAATCCCCCCACCTCCCGCCCCGCCGCGTTCACAACAAAGACGAACCAACTCACCATGGTAAGGATAAGGAGATGGGGTGTCCGTGTTTCTAGCCATGGCAGTTAGTAGAACAAGCACACCACCGTCGTGTTGGTGTTGGAGACTGCATATGAGAGTCGAGGTGAGGGTCAGTTATTTTATCCCGTCGCAGTAGCAGAAACAGGGACAGCAGTCCCGTCGTGAAATAAACAAAGGCAGCCTGCACGGTCTTGGGCTCTTGGATGCTCGGAGGATGCTTCATCCACGCAGCTGAGCGTCAGTCGTGTTTACAGCGCGACGTCATTAATTATTCCAAAACGGCGTTAAAGGGGCCGCTCCACCTTCAGCGCGTCTTTGTTATGAACGAGACTCGGTGATGTTCCAAAATGGACGAGGAGCTCGCTTATTAAATGAGACTAACAACCGACTTTTGAATACATGTTGTGAGTCTTTCTCTGAATAACTGAAGAGGTTTTATATTACAATATTTAAGGTGCTGGCACAAACTATCCGAAAGTGAGTGAACTGAAGAGAGAAACACTGACCTCAGTCGGGATTCCTGCGATATTGCATAGTTTTCTTTGTCTCTTTGTCTTTGCATCCTCCTCAAATTCTATTAAACCCCAAAATAGGTTTCATACCTACCTCTTTACTGCCTGTTTATTTAAAAATATTGCCTTTTCCATGCAATTAATAGTGAAAGATTTGGGATTAATGAAGTCAAAAAAAGAAACTAATGTACAAAAATAATGCGTGACACTTATCAGCTGAAGTCTGATTCACAAACACTCACAGTGTCCTAAGTTATGTCATTTATAGAATGCCTCAGGGTTGTTTGTGTATTTGCTTTGTTCTCAGAGAATATCAATACCAATCAGACATGACAATGTGTCCAGATGATCATGATCTTTTCTCTATGGCACCTGTCCAAATGTTAGTATTTTGTCCCCAATGTTGATGTGTCAGATACAGGAAAGATAGGCAAAAGTGCAGATGTAAATGAGTTTGAGATTGAATAGGTCAGAGTGTCTACATAGCTGCAGCTCTTGTGGGTTGGGATGTATAAGAATGTGGGCTACAGGCAGTTTTGATCTCATACTCATACAAGTTTAATTTCAAAATAAAGAGCCCCACCCTTTTCCCCTCAGTTGGGGGGGAACAGAGCTCTGTGATGAAAGTGCGAGTTTCCAAAGGATGGTCATTTAGAGTGGCTGTGCTTTCCACAGTCAAAACAGATGGTGATATAGCACAATCACTGCCAATGGCAAACAGACAGAGTCATACTCGTTTTTTTGCTATGTGCAGTCAATATGAGAAAACTCTTGTTGATTGAAGATCTGATTTTTCCAGACCTTAATAAATTTATTCTATGCTATGTTAAGAATGCAGAAATTTGGTGTGTCTGTAGTGAAATAATAACAACATGATGCACAGTATAGGCAACATTAAGTAGAATTTGAAATGATGCTTTGAGAACCCCAATGATTTTCAAGTAATTTATTCTATTTTTGAGCTTTTGTTATCTGATGCTTGAAGTCTTGGTTTTGATATTATAAAAAGGAGGATACCACTGCCAGATGAACCCTTTCAATTACCAGGTGAAATTATGTTTTGTGCTCCAGTCTGCAAAAACAGATCACTTAACAAAAATGATAGAAAATTGTGGGAATATACAGATTTTGCAACATTTTTCACTTTCAGATGTATTACTAAGCACAAGCTTTAATATTAAATTTCTGCACCTGTGGTATTTGTGCCAACAAAAGTATTCTGAACATGAGCTTCTTTTCTGTTGAAATCAGGTTATGGGAACTTCAAATTCAATTTTCTCTGCTCTGTTTTGCCGAAAGGAATTAAATTATTATTGCAGTAGTTTAAATGAAACAGGTTCATTGGAAGTATTTTCTTTCTTTGACAACTGGATATGCTCAGCAAATCTGAGAAACAATTAACACTCAGCAAGTCGTAGGAAATTGCATTCCATAACTAGAGCAATTGCCAGCCATGTCTGACTTTAAAGCAATTTGCAAAAGTACATATATTTTATTGGCTACAGAAACACTGGCATAAAAAAGACAATAACTGACCAGAATAAAACAAGAAACAAAAATCAAATATGCTAAATCAACCCAAAATGTCACAGAACTGAAAATAAACAAAATTCAAAAGCACATGGATTCTCGTAGTCTCCAGTCTAAATCAGTTATTTTGATACTCAATATAAAAAATATGTTCATATTTCCTTTTACATACATGAATATATACAAATTTCTTCTAACTTTCATTAAATAAAGAGTGTCTCATGCATTTTCTTTGTATTTGGTTGAATGACCTTGTAAACTTCATGGCTTATTTACTTTGAATGTACTTAGCTGAACTTCATACAATAATTCTGGGATTTTGGCCCATTCCTCCTGACAGAACTGGTGTAACTGAGAGATGTTTGAAGACTTTCTGCTTGCACACACATTTTCAACTCTGCCCACAACAGAGGTCAGGGTTTTTTGAGGACCATAACTGACAATTCCTTTGGTGGATTATTGACCATTTTGAAGACACCGTTTTAACTTATTGACTCATATTCATATATTACACAAGGCTGATACTATTTGTAGCAACATACTATTAGATTTTTGGTTATTTTTTGTTTGTTTTATTTTGTTCAGGTTCATGTTCTACCTGAACAATGTAATAGGTAACAACAAGGTTTTCTTGTTCCAAATGCAATGCACACGGCTAACAGCTGACCATATTCTTGTGTTGTATTTGGCTCAGCGAAAGCAGGCTGCTGACTGGTGCTTCTGTTGATAAGAGGTTGGAGTTAATTAAAAAAAAAAAGCTTTTGTTCTTAGCCATTTGCCTTGTAGTTTACTGGGTTTGCTCCCTCTGGAGCTGTGCTTTGAGATGCATTTTAGACCTCAGGGACTCCTTGAATTATAAAACAACTGACTGAAAGCTACCAATCCCTGCCAGTTTACAATGGCCAGAGGTTTCTGAATGTTTTCATCTCTTCTGATGCAGGCAGTCTGATGATTGCATTTATGATGTTGCCATATGGATGACAGAGGGAAGGTAGCTAGCATAAAAAAAAAATGCATTTATTTATTTTGGAAGATTTCTTCATATAAAGCCAGCTCAGTATGACTCATGTGTGAGTGCAGTGAGTCACTTCATCATACACGCTAAGTTGCTCTCCAACTACAACAGGAATCCAGTGTTATCAAGTTGTGTGAGACTGATATGAACACTAATGTGAAGCCAACATTTGATTGCAGTTGTCTCGGCCTCACAACATCAGGTCTATTCAGACTCTTTTTATGGCTGCACACAGAATCCAAGGTAATCTTTTTTTTTCTTTTTTTTTTTTTTACAAAGACTAAGTTGCTACATCCAGTTGAAATAAGGAATTACATTAAGATTCTATTGACTTTTCTTACTTTAGCTGCGTAACTGGAATAAATTCAGAGGGACAGGATTTCTCTCTTGGCTTTCAGAAGAGCATCTGTGTTGCGTGGCGTGTGAGATGCACTGTCATTTCTTTAAAAGAAAACTGCTGCAGAAATGAAATATTCATAGTTTGGTCTGCTCACATAACTTTCTCTTGTGTTGATGTTGCATGTTTATGCTTCCCAGCTCGCATGCATATGACCCAACCATAAGAGACTCATTAAATATCTTCCAAGGTTGCATTAAGTTTTCCAAGTGAAAAGTTTAACCCAAATAGCAAGTGCAGCAGACCCAGGTGAATAACGTCATTTCCTTCAAGCGCGCCTTAAATCAGATGATCTTCAAAAGCAGAAGTTTATAGCATTTGAAGCATTTTTATTTTGAAGACTCACAGAATTTATTTGATTCATTTTCTTAGATTTAAAATATGTTTTACTGCTGCATTATTTATTTACTTGTACCGGTTTGCGTGCATGTTATCATGAAACTCTTTTATTTAGATGACAAATTTTCCCCACACTCGACCAACTCGATCAGTGTGCAATTGATCAACAAAACAGACTGTATGTGTGTGTGTGTGTATGTGTGTATGTGTGTGTGTGTGTGTGTGTGTGTGTGTGTGTGTTCTTCTTTAGAAATCCCTACAATTCTCTGCATTGCTTTCACGCTGCTGCAGATGATTGAAAAGTCCTGACGCAGCCGCGTAAGAAACATGCACGGAAAAGCACACAGCGTTCAGCTTCTGGAGCTCCTTGAGCGGAGATGTGCCTGTAATGAATGCCAAACACGCGCCATCAAAACTCGTGTGTGTGTGTGTGTGTGTGTGTGTGTGTGTGTGTGTGTGTGTGTGTGTGTGTGTGTGTGTGTGTGTGTGTGTGAAACCAGAAACCGGAGTATTGCTGGGATGAAGTGTGACGTGTTTAGGACCATGAGGAGCGCTTTGCAGAAGGAGGCTGGGGCAGCGGAGTGTTGGAGCGTCGCTCTCCGTCGCTGCGCTCTGATCCCGGCTGCGCGCGCCGAGGAGACACCCGCTCACGCCTCCGGTCCCGGTAGGATGAAGACTCGCTGCGCGCGCTGAAGCAACGAGGGAGGGAGTCAAGATGAAGATAAGAGTGGTAATTTAGACCGGGGAGGGAAAGTGTCTTGAAGGTATTCTGTTGCATTGTGTGAACAGTTGCAGGCTGTTGAGTTGCAGGCTGCTCTCTTTCCACTGTGACCTAATTTGCACTGTGCAGCAACATATTTATAATATTCATGAAGGATGATCCTATAAGAGCTCACCCTTGTGAACTTTTTTGTTGTTGTTGTTGTTGAGTGAAGATATAATTAGCCTGTAGCACGTTAGAACTGAGCAGTCCGAAACATGCGTCCTGTTCCAAGAGCATAGCGAGCGCAGCTGAGAGGCGCAGCTGACGTTTTCTTTTTGAATGTCTTCTAATCTTCCTGTTAATATCGTGAGTTTGTTGATTTTTTTTACCTCATCTTTTTCAAATGTCAGGGGGTTGGTGGCATCATCATCGTTACCATGGTTACTGGATTTATGGTTGTGTACAACAGCAGCTCTGGTGGGAGATCGCCTTCCTCTGCGTCCAGATCAATGCATTCCCACCACGAGGACGCTCTGGCCACCAAGAGAAAGCAGAGTGTGCAAGTTTCCACTCTGGAAGGGGTTGCAGGTATCATGGACCTTAAGGTAAACATGCATCACACTTGCAGAGATATTCTTTTCAAGTATATCCGTCTCAAATAACCGAGTATCCAAATTTGGGCAAACAGTGTTGGTGTTGTCGTACAAGCACCAGTTAAAAAGCATAAGGATTTGTAGGTTGCATCGTAAGCAAGTTATCTTCTCTTCTTACACACATGCGGTTTGTGGACAGTATTGCTATTTTATGTACTTTTTGTAGGACTGCATTGCATATCGACAGGGTCACCCAGGGCACCTTTTATACAAGAACCGCCAGTTGCATTGTGTTGACAATTGGAATTGTTGCTTTTTGCTCAGGGTGCCTGTATGTTAGTGAGCGTCACAGTGAAAAAAAATCAAATCTGTTGTGCCACAAATTACATCTGTTCCTTATTTGCATGGAAGTGGAAGCAAGTAGCTCCTTTCAAGAATATATGGTCGTACACCATGGCGAGGCCAGGGCTGGAACTCTACCAGAACCGGTGACTTCATGTCTGCCTTCGTGAGATCCAGCTCTTCAGAGAGCCTCTCCTTCCCTAACACCTATCCTGTACTAACCGACCTCTCGTTATCTGTACTTCCATCTGTGCCTGTGCTCTTTTCCTACATGTTGACTCTTGTCACCTCTGACAGAAACTGACAAGTAGCTTTCCTTCTAAGTCATCTGATGTTCACTTTGAAATTACTTTGCTATATTCACATTATTATGTCACTTTGGATAAAACTTTCTTATATTCTAGATCTTTCCAAAAATAATTTCCACAATTTTTTTTTATCCAGGTCCGCTAAACAAAACAAACAAGTATTCACAAAGTAGAGATGATAGCAATGGATCTATGTTGTCTACATGGTAAGAATGTCAATGTGTTATCATTTCAAATAAAATATGCGTTCAACAGTTTACTTGACATTTATGCCATTTTAACACTCACTTTAATAAGTGGATGCATATTTTTGTTTTCTCCACAGTTTTAGTCACTAATAATACAGATTTTTTAATGTTGATCTTACAGCTTTGTTTTTCAAGTTTTGTATTCTCATATCTCAGTTTATATCTTAAAAAGGACATATATGTAAATGAGAAACATTTGCGACCCAACTCATGGATCTGATTGGTGCTACACAGAAAATGTGCAAAAAAAAATCACCTGCATTTAAACATTCGCTCTGTTTTGTCTCTGCCATAACTGGAAAGTTTTGTTTTCCATAATCAATGTTTGATTTAATTTTTGAGTATTTATTCATGTAAATTTTCCATGTTGATGAAAATGTAGCTTTGAAACAAATTTGAAATCCATTGCATATTTGAAATATCTAATTACTTTTCCTCTTTTAATTGTACGCATTTGTGTTCAGTTCAGTATTCATGTCTGGATGCTCAGCTCAGTTAAACTGTGACCTAAAGCCAAATCAGGTCAAAGTCATAGAATGGTTCTTAAATTAAAAATGCAAGAATGAAAAATTAGAAGCTAAAGATTGCATCAGTATCCCTCAAGGCAAGGCAACTTCATTTATGTAGCACATTTTGTCCAAAAGCAACTCAAATGGCTAACATACTAAGATACATATTTTTCTTAAAAAGCAAAACAAACAAAAAGTAAACTACCAAATAGACCAATATATCTAATATTAAGCTTCTGTAAAACCGAATTCTGTTGCACTAGTAAATTTTGATATGATCCGGCAAAAGTATTTATGCCCTCTAAACCTTTTCATACTGTTACATTACAGCCACAGTCATAAGCGTAGATTAATTTATTACTACTTTGAAACTGCACTGAATGATGGTTGTCATAGTATTTTCCAGACATACATTTGAGAAGTTTGATGTGCATTTAAATTCAGGCAGGTTGGATTTAGTTTTATTTATGTGAATCAGAGTAAAGGGGACTGAATTCAAAAGTAAATGTTTTTATAGTGTTATAAAGGGTACGTTTTGTAATTCAAATGAAATCGCTAAGGTTTGTGGTTATAGCACAAAAAAGGAAATGAATACATTCGCAAGTTGCTTTATAGGTTTTTTGCAACATTTTGAAATAAAAACAGTAGAATTTATTTTACTAAAAAGGTTTCTGAGTACAACATTCTGACCGAAAAAATGATTTAAGATTCCAGTCCCTTTCTTAAAATATAAAGTAAAAAGGCGAATTTGCTGGGATAGTGCCAGCCCTAAATTCATCCTGTACTTTACTCCCCTTTACAATTCATAATTAATGTGTTCACCATACATTATTTAGCAACAAAAGTGCAAAAACTGGATGGATTTCCAGTGGAATTCCTTTTAATTCTGCTGTGTTCTTCGTGTCTGCCTTGTGAATGCACAAGCCCATCACTCACACCCAGTGCATTGTTACCGAGTCTTCGCACATCCTGCCTCCCCCTCAGAGAGAAAGATATACAGTTAGACCCTGGAGTGTTGCTCAGACAGCATTGAAGAAGGGAAGGATTTAGAAGGAGAGCACTTGTTCGGCTACCGCTGCCGACTGCCTAATGACCAACGAGAGGAGATCGGGAGGTTGCCGCTGATTTGGGTAGAGCTTTGTGTCAGCTGCTTAAACTCTGTGTTGCCTCGTTTTGAATAACGCAGAGTTTGGAGTTTTGCAGCGATTTTAAGAGTCTCACCTGCCATCTTATGATAGTTTTTAGTTTCTGCTGCTGCTGTCATCCCAGAAAGACTAATCAGAGTGAACTCTGATTAGTCTTTCTGGAATGCAGAAAGGCTAATGCTCTAAAGTGGGCGCATCCGTCTGAGCGGTTCCCCTCGGTGTCATTCGAGGGCTTCTGCTGCTTGAGGGACTCTTGGCTTTGACACAAGCGCACAGACACACTCCTATGCACACATTCGCATATCTCTGGAACGCTAATGCAGACAACTCCATGCAAATGCTCAAACAGTATTAAAATTTCATACCTCGTGCCTGAAAATGAGGTCTGTTTAGTGCACTGTCTAGACCAGTTTTATGCTCTAAATCAACTCACGAGTGTGTGTTGCTTGAAGAGGCCGTGACTACAAAAGTATCTACACTCTCTTTCTACATTGTGTCACATTACAACAGTTAACTTCAATGTATTTCTCGACTTCACGTGCAAGACAAAGACGAAGTAGTGCATAACAGTAAAGAGAAGGACAAACGATCATTTTTTTGATAACTGCACAGTATTTTCTCATGTTATATTTTTGCCCTTAAAGTACATGTAAAGTACATTGATGTAAACCATTCTGCTTAGAATAAGACTGTTGATGGTCATTATCCTACGGGAAGGTGAACTTCTGCTTCGCTTTATAGCTTTTGCGTCCCCCTAAAAGTATTTATTAACCGATTTTATCACCTGGGGCGCAGATCGCTGCAGCTCCTCCAGAGTTATTATGGTGTGCTTTCCTGATTAGTTACCCAATCTAAATGTCGTATGAGTTTGTGGTATCAGCATGACAAGATGTGTAAAAGTTCATTTGGTACAAAGTTTTCTGCAGTGACACTGCGAAAGATGATTAATTATTTTTATATCAAATCATTTAAAATGTGGGTCATTGCTGTTTTACTTCCTAGCAGCAGATTGTAATTCTTTTCCCTCCCTGACAACACAGTGTGCACTGGGTCTCTCCCTGCCTTGTGCAGTGTCTGCAGGTTTTTGAAGGATGTTCCACCCGACTGTCTTCTTTTTGACAAGCTGCGGTAATAGGAGCTGCAGAGATAAGAACACGCATCCAGACGCTTCCAAATGGGTGCTTACTCTCACGTTGGAGTTTGAACTCCCTAACACACATTTGCTAGATTCTTCTCTTCCACTCCTCATCTTTTCTTCTATGATGTTTTAGCGATCGTAGGAAACGGGTATCGACCTGTGAATTGCTGTTATCAGAGCCAATCTATGCTTGCTGGCCTTAAGAAACATTGGTAATCACAAATTTTGTGTTAGAACTAAAATGTGAAGCTTCGTGATGAGTCTATTCTTCCTGGGCTTTATTATATGTTGGTGTTGTTCTTATGCACAGAATGAGATCAGGAAACCTCTTCTATCTACTCTTTAAAGTAATCTCTGAGTATGCAGAAATAGCTCATAAAACAAACTTTGCTATTTTTTAAAAGTAGGAACTTATAAATATTTACCAACCTTGCACTGAGCTTACTTCTTTGATTTATTCCAATGATGTTCACATTTTAAATCTACCTAAACGCGGGTATTAGTGGTCTTGCTCAAAAACAATTTGTAATCTACTTTTTTATTAATTTATCTTGATAATAGGACACACTACAACAAAGTTAAGTTCAGGAAATAACTTATTCCTGTAGTCATAGTTCTTTATTACTATCAACTTGTAATTTGACACATTCAGTCTCATTTTACACACGTTTAAGTAGCAGAGGGTGGAAATCATAGTTCCAGCTGACGACTGTGAAGATAAATTTAAATTAATTAAAAACGAAGATGACGAACGGCATGAATACTTGCCAAGAGACAGTGAGAGAGATGAGAATGAGAGCGAGACTCAGGAAGAAGTTGAGGGCAGTGAGGGTGAAAGTACGTCCTTAAGAGGTTTGGAATTTACTCTGGAGCCAAAAAGAAATGAGTGAAAATTATTAGCAAGTAAGTAAGAATATAGTATGGCCTATGGAAAAGTTTATTTCATTGTCATAAATATCTAATTTGTCTTTGAAAATCAAACAAAACCAAAAAAAAGTTATCAGAGTTTGTTTTGAAATGCATTTTCATTTAAACTGCCAAAATTACTCAACTTTTTTGACACATTTATAAAATAAATAATGTTAGAACTGGAAAACATTTTTCTTTTTCACATTTGCACCATTTTATTGTGCAACGCCCAAACAAACATTGTGCTTTTTTTCCTGCAAAAATCCATCCATCCATCCATCCATCCATCCATCCATCCATCCATCCATCCATCCATCCATCCATCCATCCATCCATCCATTCCTTCATCCATCCATCCTTAAAGAAAATCAGAAAGCAGGAAAATCAACACTTGGAGATGTTTTCAAAGCCAGCATTAAATAAAATGAGATGTCTGCACTCTAACAAGCTCTTGAAGAGGTAATCATTGTACCTCTTCCACCTGAAAAAAAAATCCTCATCATCTCTGAGCTTAGCTGCATAAGCAGCCTTGACTGTGAATGAGCTGATTATAAAACATGCGTCTATAGATAAACTTCAGTCCAATGTAGACTTTTGGAAAATGGACTGTAAGATGAAAAAGAATTTGTCAGAGATATTTTCAGCAATGCTAGAAGAAAAGACTTATTAAAAGAAAAAAACATTTAGAGAATCATTCATGTAGTGCAGCTTCACAGTGTCAAAGCTGCTGCACACACATCCTGCTGACAACTGGGAGGAATGAGGCTGGAATAAACAAACAGATCATTCAGAAGAAATGTTGCTGGTTCTACTTGTTGCTTTTGTTATTTTAGACTAGGAGGTTTTTTGAGGACTAATGGTTGGTGTTTTTCACCCTTTTGCTTTATAAGACAATTATCTTTAATAATAAAGCAAAAATATTTGTTTTCCGTCTTATTGCGTTGTCATAAAAATGGCTCCATTTTAGTCTAATTTCTGATCTCCACAAAAGCCTATATTATGTGTTTGTAACTTCAAGTCCTCTTTAAATTGACTAGCGTTTCACTCTGACTCAGTGCAGGTTCCTGCGCAGTAATACTGACAGTTGAGTTTTCCTCTGTTTGCTGTCATGATGTGTATTTGGGATGACAGGGATAGAGTCAGTCTGAGAGTTGTTGATGGAAATGGGAACTAGAGCTATCCTCCAACTTTCTTATTTTTCTGTTTCTCCTCTTAACCTCATCGATTTCTCTCGCCTGGTAACATTAAGCCAGTTTTAACACAATGATGTGAGCACATTCTCAGACACTGCCAATAACTCTACAAGCACATGGACTTTTAAAAAGCATTCACTTCTTAAATTTTTAGCTATGTTCAAGTTGAATACTTGTTCTCCCCAAAGTGCGCTGCTGCACAGCCAACACTTATTTATTCAGCAGTCTGTGGGTTGCATCTTTGGGTTTTTTCACTTGATTTTGAAAGGTCTTTTCCCTTTGATGTGGAATAATCAAGCTGTCAGAGGCTCAGGAAGCAGGAGCTGCAGAGTCACATTCAAGGACACTTTCAGTTTCCAGCAGACTCTTTTGATTCAAATTGAAGGAGTACAGCCTCCAAACTGGCTTTTGCGTGTTTGTTCCATTGGTTTCCCAGTTATTAAAATCACCAAATGCTTAGGAACGAGTTGGTAGGACAGTGATTAGGGAAAAGGAGCCTCTATCTTTTGTTGGTAGTAATGAAAAGAGCAAAAATGAACAGGACTTCTCCCAGCTGGAGAGAGGATAGGCGGGTTTGTGCACTGAGGTGTGTAATTTGCTCCAACCTACCTGGTATTCAGGAATTGGGTCTGTTCACACAGAGAAGCACACGTGCTGATGAGATAGTTCCTGTGGAGAGATGGGTTGGAAAAGAAGTCTGGTTTGACTGCGGTTGTGTATTTGTTTTTGTTTCTTGTTGTTTTTTTTACAGAAGACATTATAAATTGCTGAATTTTTGCCACTTCATTTTCTGCAACCACACTTAAGCTTTTCCCCGGGAAACGCAAGCAGCACAACACGCCACGAAATTATTCAGTGCGCGAGTCACATGGATACCAGTTCGGTATTGTAGATACAGCGGCACTAGCGGCAGCTTGTAATCTCACCTGTGTGTTTGCAGACAGACAGACAGACTCACTCGCTCATCTATCTGCACCTCAGGAACTGGCGGAGTGTGAAGCTCAGAGCCCGGTTCAGAATTCTGATGGAGCTCTCCATTAAGGTTGGGAATAATTCATGCAGGGAGTCTTTGGGTGTTTGCTGTCGGATCATTCACCATCCGACCTCTTCCTGTTCCAACTCAGAAGAGATTGTTTGGACACAAAAAAAAATTCAGCCTCTCTTCAACAGAGTTGAAGCCCATGTTACAACTTTTCACTTCTTCTCCATGATGCTGATAATGCTCACCAATAACTATGTTTTTGTCAGCGTGAAGGAGATTTTGTGTGAAAGACCACTTGAATATGCAATGATAGTGCAGTGTGAGAGAAGACTTTTCATTCAGTGTGGGTTGTTATATGAAGGTAGCAGATCAGTGGTCGTTCTGGTATAAATAGAGCCCTGAGTAAGGTCCTCCTTATGCTAGACCCCATAGTCAGCAGAAATTCAGAAATACATCAACATTTTAGGGCAGTAGCACTGCTAACACAAAAAGCATTGGATAAAGTTACTAAGTTATTGTGACAAAATTACAAACTGCTGTAAATACTGGAGGAATCAGGAATCTGGTCTGAGGGAAGGAATAGGAAACTATGATGTTAAGACATAAGACACCAAATAGAAAAATGAGCAAGAAGCTTCTCTACTCAACTGAGACTATAAATATACTTGACCTAGACGAAAAGAAAGAAAAACGAACACTAAATTCTCCTCATATGGTGACAGCATCATTTTGTGATGATACTTTCTTGTAGCAGGAACATGGAAGATGTCAGACTCAAAAGGAAGCTGGACAATCCTGGAGGAAAACATTTTGTAGGCTGAATTGAACTTGAGACGAGGGCAGAGGTTCACCTTAAATCAGCACAAACAACCACAAACATACAGCCAAATGTAGGGATGCCTGGTGTTCTCTGTAAGTCCATCACTCTGTGACCTTTAGCATTTTGGACAATGCCATTTAAGTCCAGCATGAGGATTTTCTGCCGTGAGACTCTGTCCGACTAGATAAATATTACATGAAATGCAACTTTGTAACACTTGGAATAAATAGGCCAACTAACTGTTCTTCAAGCAGTCCTTTGAGATATGAATATTTATCATAATAATACTAGAATGATGACATGTTAGTAATTTATTGTGTAACCCTAGCCAGAGTTACAATTGAATAGTTTAAAGCATGTGCTCTGTGTTACAGTTTCTTAGTCAAACTGACGCTTATAATCCAATCTGACTAGGCTCAAACTATATGACAAAGCTGATATAGAAACATTTGTAAATATCTTGAGCGGCACAGCTAAAAATATCTGAAAAGTTCTACAGATGTGAATATTTTGGGAAGGTGCTGCACCCCTGAGTGACAGCAGTCCAAAATATTTGTTTAAATGTCCGCGCTACCTTGCTTTTCCTCATTTCCTTTCGATTTATTCCTTGCAGCCTCTAAAGATGCACTGCAGGACGTGCGCCCTGGTGACCAGCTCTGGCCACCTGACTGGCAGCAACAGGGGCGAGGAAATCGACCACTCGGACTGCGTCATTCGAATGAACGACGCTCCCTGCGCGGGGCACCACCCGGACGTCGGAAGGCGCACGAGTCTCCGCGTCGTGGCTCACTCCAGCCTGCAAAGGGTTCTCCGGGGCAGACAGGAGCTGCTCAACGGGAGCCAGGACACGGCGTTCATCTTCTGGGGTCCGAGCAGCTGCATGAGACGGGACGGCAGAGGCCACGTTTACAACAGCCTCAGACTGTTGAAACACCTGCTGCCCAAACTTAAAGTGTACACAATCTCCCGGTCCAAGATGCTGAAGTTTGATGAGTTGTTTAAGAAGGAAACAGGCATCGACAGGTAAATGTACACAAGGTGATGCTGTTATTTGCAAGCTATCGAAACAGTGGGACCCAGGAAGTACTTGCGAGGACGCCACCTCACAAAATACAAAATACGATTTATAATCCTTAGGTTTCTTTTTGTGTATAAATTACAGGCAGTTGTACAGTGGGAAAACACTGGCTGAATATGAACATTATAAAAAAAAGTGGAATAAATAGATAAAGGTGATCTTTGACTGATGCAAATTCGACTAGTCACATGAACTCATTTGCATGTAAACAATGAATCCCCAGGTTGAGAAGCTGATGTGCATTAGAATGACAATTCAGTCACTCAGAGCAAATGTGTCACACTTCTTCATGTCCTTCCTCTGCTCTGCACAGTGCAGGGAAAATCTGGGGAACAGCTGCGCTTTGTTTGTAAAAGCAGGCACGGCGCGCTGCGCGTCTGTGTTTACTGAGACATGGCAATCCTCCCTTGTCTTTATTCCAGAAAGAGCTCCAACTCCTGGCTGAGCACCGGCTGGTTCACCATGGCTATGGCCCTGGAGCTGTGCGACAGGATCAACGTGTTCGGCATGGTGCCCCCCGATTTCTGTAGGTTAGTGTCTAAATCTTATTTAATCAGGAAGCTGGGTTCTCCAGCTGTGTGTTTAGCTTTTCACCCAGAATTGTGAGCGATATGACAAGCACATTGCGTAAGATACCTTTGCGTACAACAGGCTTGCTCCTGTGAGGATTAAACAAACAAACAAAAAAAAGTATATAAAATCTAAAAATATTAACAATGAAGAGTTGTTCTTACTTGTCACAAGTCTCTAATGTACTTTACTCGACTGAGATTAAATAAGGAAAGGAAATATGTTGATGCTAAACCTGGGAATCCCTAAATGGGAGGTGTTTAAGAATTATATTTTTACATTGCTGAGTCTGCGCCCTGTACTTCATAGAAAGCATTGTCATGCATACGCTGTAATATAAGAATGCAATAATTCATGATCTACATTAGTAGACAACACCGTAGTTCATGTGAAACACAACTTGTACTTGACACAAATCTCTGCACCTCCTTCGTTGTTGGCACGAGGCCCCAGTCTTCAGTCTTCATCCAACCTTTTCCCAATACATAGCAAGTGTAATGAAAAACACTTTTCGCTTTAAAAGAAAAAAGGAAGAAAAATGGGCATGAAACGTGAGGCAAAGGATGATTCAACTTGCAGAAACTAGAGATGAGATTCTTTATTCCGAGGCTGGGTATTGGACTTGGAGTGGGTTAGGCAGGGTCTTCTTCCCAAACTTTAATTATTTCTTCTTCCCTTTAAGGTTTTTATCTTCAAGCTAGAGATCAGATCTAAGTCTGACAAAATCAGTCCTCCGAACTGAATAGATTTTAATAAGTTTTGCAAGGTTAGAGTGAAAAAGTACCAAGTCGAGATGCGCTCTGCTGATAGATTCTTCTTTTTCAGTTCATAGTTGCTTCGATAAAGTTTACAGGTGTAAGTCAGTGCTTTCGCAACAGGGTATTGTTTAAGTTTAATTGTGCAGGATATATCTCAGGGTATACATTTTAACTTGTTTAAAGTAAAGTCACATTGCATTTCATGGATTGCTTGCTGTTTTCACCTGGACCTCTTTCCTGAAGTGCTGGGTAATGTTAGCATGTTTCTCCTGTAATGAGTTAGGACTCACTGGTAATTCTGCTAGTGACATATTTCAGTATTCGGCAAGTGAATTACACAAAGTTAAATCTTACAGAAGAAATTGTTCTCCAGCTTCATAAACTTCGCGCTCTGCTTTAAACGCCATAAAATTTAATGACTGCTATTTTGGCAGCTCTCTGCACCGCTTCTCCAGGACGGTGAGAATAACTGAGCCTCACGATTGGCGCGTTTCTCAGTAGGTTAAGTTTGTCACATTCTCTTTGAAAAAAAAGGGGGCCAATCATTACATGAAGCTCAAGCGACTCTTCTTTTGCAGCTCCGTTACCTGACAACTGCGTCTGCATTTAGGTATAAGGAAATCTCATCCTATGCATCTTTAATTATGCCTCTAACTTACCTAGAATCCAGTGAATGCTGGAGCGTTATTTTAACGTGAAAAGCATATCTTTTAACCACCTTTTTTTCAGTTTTAAGCAGAGTTCAGTTTGCCTTTGTCACATACAGGGCGGGCGAAATGTTTGCCGCTATAGCTCTCACATTAAGCTACAAGGACACAAGAGATGATTTGAAATATGTAGGGCAGATTGCATCGACGCCCATGTGTCACACCGAGCTCCTCCACCAAGCTTGATCTGACTGAGAGCATCAGGGGAAGATGACAGCGTATAATGAATGCCTCTTTGAGCTCAGATTCTTCTGATGTCTCTGTTTTCTCTTTGTTCCTGTCTCCTTTTTTTCTTTCATTCCCCACTGTGACTCTCTTCTACTCCCCCTCTCCACCCCTGCATCTCATAATTATCCCCGCACTGTTTTCACATTCCTTTCTCGCGCTTTCACTTTCAAGTCTAACCCGTCTCTCTCTCCCTCTTTCCCCCCACGAAGATCCTCTTTACATCCCACGGTCCCGTATCATTACTACGAGCCGTCGGGGCCAGACGAGTGCGCCATGTACCTCCTTCACGAGAGAAGTCGAAAAGGAAGTCACCACCGATTCATCACAGAGAAGACTGTGTTTTCAAACTGGGCTCAGACTCTGAACATCCACTTTTACCAGCCGGACTGGACGCCCACTCCCACCGTCACACGTGCAAATAGCTCAGGAGCCCCAAGTCCAGTCGGGTCCTGAATCTGTCTACACAGACGATCCCTGCAGGAGAGAGTTGCCAGATTCCAGAGAAAATATTGCCTCTGAGATCACTGGGAAACGATCAGGGCTGGTCCAAAGTTGAACTGGACTACATGTGGGACATCACATTCAAATAGGATCACTCTGCAGTATTAGACTTTGTATGTATTGAAAAAACCCCAAAAACTTAAAAACTTTTAGGATAAATTACCTGTAATCTGTAACTAAATAAAAAAAAGATATATTGAAAATTCTTCATTTCTTTTTTAGATGTATTTGCAAACTGTTACTATGTGTGAAATGTGATGAAAAAATGACTTAAATTAAATATTAGTAAATTAAATGTCAAATAAGTAATATTAATTTAATTCTCATTTTTTTCTATTTTTGAAACAGTGCTGCAAATTCAGGAGGCAAAAAGTGACACATCAGGACTCACTGTGAATAAATCCAACAGGAATGCAAAAAATTTGTAGGCATGTTATTGGCCTGAAAAGGGTTACTAAGCCATTTCCAGTTCTTTGGGATCGTATCACAGCGAGAGATATTATACACAAAAGAGGTATTATAAACACAACGACGAAGCGGTTGTGGACCGACATTCATATTTCCAGCAACTTATTTCCAATATCTAAAGCAAACCACAGGTCACTCACTTCTGTTAAAGTTGGTTTTTATGATGCAACAACAAGAAAAATCTTGGGCAGATGTGACACCCATGTGAGGCCAGAAGTGAAAACCGTCCCTGACCGAAAAGACCACAAAGGCCAGGCTAACATTGTTAAAAAAACAAAACATTAAAGATATACGTTTTTTGTGATAATATTCAGTGCACTGATGAGAAGTAAAATGAGATTTCAGAAAAAGAATATCATGCTTACAGGAAAAGACAGTTATCTGATATACTCTATGGGTGATGTTAGGGGTTTTTTCCTTTAAGGGTTTGATGGAAAAATACTTACTCACTGCACTACTTACAGCTCTGTTTGATAAGCCAATGGCTCTAGTAGGCACCGCAATGGACTGGTGACCCGAGGCCGTGGCTTAGTTCACTTCTGCCTTGACCTGGCTCGGGAAATGACTAAATGATAGAAGAAGCTGCTTTTACCTACTGGCTGACTATAGCAGCATGACAGAATGGGGTCACAACAGCAGCGTACTGTAACTATAAAAGGATGAATATCATAACGGACTCATGAGTATCTGTTGTTTTAAAGCACAGCTTTATGTTTCAGAACTGAAGCGCAACATGACTGATCCAAACCTCAACACAGACATCTCTGTGATGCTACGTTTCAGCAGATTATTCACGCCTCTGCTGGCTTTATATTTTAAACTGTTTTCATTCAAATAAAACGTTTATGTCAAAGAATAAATGAAAAATGTAAAAGGAAAATAAATAAAAGTCTTCATTTACATTTGGTGACCTTCTAACCATCACCCTAATATTTAGCTCCCTCTACAGACTCTCCAGACTCAGGCTGGGCAGCTCAAAAATATTTATGTTGCATCCTGCTAGAGAAAACCTTCTGGTAAATTTAACAACTACTTTAAAAATACATTTGCAGGTAGATTGAATAATTTTGTGCTTAAACATTAAGTAAGGCCATCATTTAAAATTTTTTTAAATAACCTGAACTGTGAGAAACAGGACAGTAGCAGCACTCCACTATCAGAGCCACAGTGGTTTTATTGCTGGCGGTCCACAAACACGCAAAACAAAAACAATAACCACTGAAAAAGATATTTTTTTAAAAATGCCATCAATGGCTTTTCTCCATAGAATCATAGTATTGTCGTGTGGGAGGAAGCTGGAGTATCCAGAGAGAACCCACACATGCACAAGAGAACATGCACAGTCCATGCAGAATGGTAATACCACCAATAGACCCATTTCAGTACAATTTATTAATAAATACAAAAATTGCTGTCTTTTGTTCCCGTGTTTTGCATCCATTGGTTTGTCTCGGCAGATTGTGTCTCATATTCCAAACAACTGTAATTTACGCCAAATATCAGCGCAAGTCCTCAGAGACTTTCTTCCAGTTAAATTCAAGACTGCTGCTGAGAAAGGACAAAATCACATCAACTCATGTCCAGCAGCGTCCTCAATCCAGACCCGTAATCCCGTCTCAGTGTGTAGGACTGTGGGGAGGGAGAGGAGCTTGCTGTGAGTAAAGAATCGTATGTAGTTCTCCAACCACATTTCCTCAGACAGGTACAATCAGCAGCATTCAGGATGTGCTGCGAAAGAAGAGGGAGAGGAGGAGAGGGGCGAGTTGTGGACAAACACGCTGACTGCTGCCTGTTCATTCACATTTAACCACAACTGATGCACTCAGGTGGAATCCTAATGTTAGAAAGCTCTCAGGTGCTCTGGGAAAATGCTATGCAGCGCCGGGTTGCCACACAAAGTCCAATGATTCATTCTTAGATTTGCACTGAGAGTCCCGCACATCAATCAAAGGCCCTTCATGGTAGAAACATTATACTGTTATGTAAAGGCATAAAAAGTAAACCTGCAGCAAAACAGAGTCAATTTAAGTTTTATTTCCCCTGATTTCAGAAATATTTTGAAAATAAAGTAAGTGTTTCTACCCGAAACTAAGATCAATATTTGTCTCAGCGTCTGGTAAAGAATAAAACGACTTAGAATCCAAAAATTAGCTGCCTACTTTAATTACAGGATGACTTCATTTCAGAAATGTTGTAATGTAATGTTGAGGTAATCGTTTGGGAAAAACAGATACGAAGGAGAAGACAGCTACCATCAGGTAGACTGAAGACAAACCGCCAGAAAAGTCAACCATCCCTTACCTCCATCATAATAGTTGTGGTCTGACCTGTATTTTGCTGTGATTGTTCGGTGAAGAAAGTGGCAACCAGGATGAAAAAAAGAAAAAACCTCAGCATCAATATCCATTCTGACACATATCACATCCGTATCCACATACCTGCTGTTGATAAGTGCAGTCTGTCTTTTCCCCAGTTACACAGCTGGTCTATTATAGCTCAGCCTTATCAGCTAGCCTGCAAAATGCCACCATCCTGCAGAGCTATGATCGTTTTGAGATAACTGTTCATGGATGAGTTCATTGAGATTCACATTTTATCACCAAATCTTGCCTACCTTTACATTATGCTCTATTTATAGAGGCAAAATTCACTGAAAAGTGTATTAAATCAAATATGAAGCCTTTGCTGAGCCTGCACTGCCTCCTGGTGGAAACTAATCATCATTACAGTCTGTTTTACGACCACAAATCTCGGAACTGGGCAGGAGTTTAAGTGGCATTTTCTCGTGTTAAAGCTTAAATTATGTAACAATATTTCTGCAGCCAGTGAATACTGCAAGACGTTGCTGTCCATGATATACCAATTGCTCCTACTGACTCTACAAAAACACGCAGGCGCTGTAAAAGTTTTGCTCAGATTCGGTCTAGTTTTTTTCTGTTGCTTTAACTGGTTAAGTTGCATCAATTTTACCTGTCAATTTCAAAACACTTAATCAAAGCTATTTCTACAACTTTAAGTAAGCTGATATAACTTTCTTCATCATTTATATTAAAATTAAAAAGAGACATTAGGAAAATATATCTATATTTTTTTAAAATCACTGTTTTTTACATTTTCATAAAATTGCAACACACATGATAAACAATCATGCACACACACCTGAGGAGGATTTTGACAGACTGTGGGTGGAAGCCGGAGAACCCAGAGAGAACCCCTTTCTGCATGCAAACTCCATGCAGAAAAACCCCAGGAATCAAACCCGGGACCTTCTTGCTGCAAACCACCAGTGGTACCAACTGCACCCCTGTGCAGCCTCTTACTGTATAATGTGGTCACTTCACTTCAAACGTGTTTTATTTAGGGTGTGGACCCTAACTGAGCATGAATCTGCTCCAATTCCCTAGAAAGGTTGCTGGATAACTTCAAAAGGATAACTTAGGTTTATGTTTATTTTTATTTTTCTCTTATTTTGCTTGTTTTTACCTTTTTACTATGAACCTTTTTTGTGTGTGGAATTAAGATTTGATTGATTGATTGATTGATTGATTGATTGATTGATTGATTGGTTGGTTGATTGATTGATTGATTGATTGATTGATTGATTGATTGATTGATTGATTGATTGATTGATTGATTGATTGATCCTACGGATAGGGTTAGTCCCATTGGCGTCAAAAAAGTGCTGGTAAGGTCAGGAAGGTGAGAGTCAATATTCTCCTCATGCACAATGGAAACGTCCTTATAGAAGAGTGAGTTCGTCTTCACAGTCTGTTGGCCTCATGGCGAACAAACACAAGACTACTTTAGGGAAGTTCAGCTAAGAGCTGACAAAGAACTGCCCTGCAAATTGCTTTGTTTTGCAAAGAAAAAAACAAAATCATATCGATTTAAGAAAAAAATGTTAAGGAGACCTAAACAATATAACTCAGACATTTTTTATGATGAATCAATAAGTTACACAAACACAGAAGGCAAATGATGCTCTAAAAAGATTGACGTTATATGGAACGTTCTGTATTTTTAAAAAATGTGTATCTTGCTATGGTGTAGGCTTGTTGTGTGCATGACCACTGTAAGTCGTTTTCTTAGAGAGACTAGATTAGTTCTACTTTCTCTCTCTCTTTTTAAATTGAAGATCTGCTAACATATTTTCATAAATTAAATTAGGTAATGTGTACTTGATTATATCAGTCCAGCTGACTGAAACCGATAGCTGTCTTTTACAGTGTGTGTCCTTAATTAGCCATCTGAATTGCCCTTCCGTGTGACTGTGGACAAATTAGTTTGTCCTGTGTGTCTTTGTGTTGCCCATGAAAGGCTTGGCAGCCACTAAAGGCTACACCGTACCTCTCAGCCAACGAATGGCCCCATGTGACCATCATGGTATTGAACAGGGGTGGATGAATGGCTGGTATTGATAATGAGGGAAAATGAGAAAGTCTCATTTTCGAAGGTCAAAACGTAAATGTAGCAACAAACTGGATGCTTTATGATTTTATCAAGAAAACGTTTTTTCTCAAAAGTCTGAAATCCTGAATCCTCATTCTGAATGGTTAATTGTTATGTCTTGATCAAAGTGTCATTTAATTTTAGTTAATAAGACTTCTAAATTAGGAAATATTTTAAAATCGACTGTATTGTCTTGTGCTGTTGTTTCTTTAATTATTATTTTTGAGATTTAGAAGCAGATGTCATCTGACTGAAGTGAGGTTTTTTTCAACCAACTTTGAGCATTTTCCCCAGCCCTGGATTTGCTGTTTTCCTGTGAAATCCTCCGTCTTTGTGGTGCATCAAGTCAAGAAATTACATGGGTTTGATGTGCTCTGCTGCAACTTTGCCCGATTAACAGTTTGGCTCAGCGGGACAGACGCTGAGGCGGAGGAACAAGACAAATGAGAAGAGAAAACGTACAAGAACAGAAGGTCCGTCTCTCCTCTGTGAAGCTTGTCTTCTGAGCATCTTAGTGATTTTATGGAGATACTGGGAAGAAAGAAGCTTTAGCTGCTTGGGGGGGGGGGGCATGAATTGTGGGTTATTTTCCCATTTTGCCCAATTTCCTTCTGCCTCAGTCTAAAACCCTGCAGAGGCTGTCAGTCTATTAGAGCAGCCACATTTGATGTCAGCGACAAAAGAATTTTTTTCTCCTCTCTCTTTCCGGGGCCTTATCTCCCCTCACATTGTTACCAGCTTCTCTGCCGCTTGGACGGTCTGACACAACACTTGAGGGTGTAATGTCACTAAAGACGTTTGCATTGGGACTGTCCCGGCTGGGTAATTAGTGATCCATAGGCTAAGTAGCAGAGCTCAGTGGGAGCGAGAGGTTTCATAACCACTTCAGGACGGCAAGAGGTTCTGTTACGTCAACGAGAGCAGACGTCACTGATTCAATTTTAGAGCATAAAGATCACAATTGAATGAAAGGGAAAAGGAGGCTGCTTTCTTTTCTCTTTCAGCGGCTGCTTTGTGTAGCTGATGGACTCATTGTTATTTAGTGAAATTATACCACTTGCACATCAGAAAGGGGCCATGACTGTTTTGCAGTCCTTTGAACTGTTGATATCTGAAAAAATACGTTTCTTAGGGAGGCTTAACGAAAAAAGAAAAAAAGACAATACAATTTGTTGATTCTCATGAGGCGGCAAAGTGCTACAAAGCTAAAAGATAAGCTGCATGTTTAATAGACTGTTAAGTCATAAAAGGTATCCAGCAAGGATTTTAATCAAATACACACACTGATATATATGTTTACAAGCCTGAAAAAATTATTACAGAAAGCGTTAGATCTCAAGAAGCCTCAGGCAGCTGGCTCATTTTGGGTATTTCTTTTTTTTTTCATTTAAGAGATAAACAGCATAATTTTGTGTATAAGCCTAAATTGTTTTCCCTGTGACTTCACTATTGAGGTAAAAAAAATAAATAAAAATAACTGAACATTTTAATTTGATAAACAAAAGTTTCATCAGAGCTCAAAGTGCCAAACGCAACAAACTGCTTCCAAAAAGAAAAGAAAAAAAAGAAGCAAAACGCTCCTCAAACAGAGGCATTAGATTAACAGTGATGACTTGCATGCATGGCTTTTGTTTTAACTGTTCAAAGTAAAGCTAAATATAAGGAATGACATTTGAATTTCCCCTCGCAGGCATGTTGGAGCATGCCTGTGAGCTTCACTTTGTGTTTTATACTGAATTATGCAAGAACTAATAACAGCAAGTGTCTTTGTTTTCATTCCTTGTAAAGCTTTTAATGCATTAAGAAATGAGGTGTGCATGTTTGTTTTCGACTGACGGTGCATGCAGGAATAACAAAAGGTATTTTTTAAAGTTAAACTTTTTTGAATGTATTTGGAATTTTTGAAGAAGTAACTCCTCTAAGTTAAAAGGAATCGTTACACAGGATTTTCTTTACACCAAAACACAAACTATGAGAAATAAGATGTGAGCGTTGAGTGTGTGTGCACAGCTTTGTAAAATTTTTCACGCCCTTTGAACTTTTTCCTCATTCTGTCCCATTGCACTCACAGAGCTTTTTGTATTTTATTGTAATTTTATGTATTTGACCAAAGCTAATTTGTAGATGGCTTTGAATCCACCGTATGCTGTGATTACTGCAGGAAGTCTTCAGTGTTGTTAATTTTGTGCTACAGTAGACGTTGGCTGGGCAACAAAGTGGAGTAATTTCAGAATGATGCCCACAAAGTGAGCAATATTTTAGACTGAAGTGATTTCTGCTGCTTTACCTGGATTCTGGCCAAAAGGTTGAATGAATAAATTGAATTGAACATGAGAGGAATTCTCAGAAAGTGCTTCAAAAGTTTCAACGAGGGCCTCCAGTTGCTGTCGATGTCGGGAGACTTAAACAACATGATGACCTTTCTGCTCCAGCAGTGAGCGTGAGTCCAGGTTGAGAGGAGAAGACAGCTTGTTATGGAGACAGAGACATGGAAGATTTTTTTTTTCCCAACTTTGGGTGTGAATATCAAGACAGAAGATACAAATGTTGCAAGAAAATTGGTTATATGTTCAATATTTATTTTCTACACAGCAGATTTTGCAGACTTACCTGGAGATTGGAAATTATGTTTGAGTTCCAAGTGTGAAAACCAATTATGAATTTAATGATAGCACTTGACTTAATGTAATGTTTTGACTGTTGATTCTATGTTGCATGATGTTGTGTTTTCTTTGTTTGTTATGATGTGAAGCGCTTTGAAATGCCCCGCTGCTGAATTGTGCTATACAAATAAAATTTGATTTGATTTGAAGTGTTATGACTCAGTAAGCAGAATTGTAACTCTTTCAAAACCAGTTTTGCTCAGAAAACTGGCTTCTCTGCAATTGTCTCTCTGTATTTTGTACTTTCACTCAATGCAAGATGTGCACACAATTTTTTTTTTTTTTTTTACCTTTTAGTGTATCTTCAAGGTAGCTACATTGAACTTTGGGGTCTGGATTGATGAGAAAAGCCCTGACCTTCCACCCTAAGGAGACTATTTATTTGCTGTTTGTTTTGTTTCCACCTGGCAAAACTGAGAACTTTATGAGAAAAATTCTGACACTATTCGATTGATTCCCCAAGGAATGAGTAGCATCTAATTGAAGAGAGTTTCTTGATGTAATGGGATACAAAACTTGTTTTTAAGAGACAAGTTTTATTTCTTGTTAGACCTAGAAACTTTCTCGTGTTACTGGCATATGAAAACGTGTTTCTCTGACAAATCGCAACTTCTTAAAAAGGCATAAAGTGTTTCTGCTCCTGTGTTTCTGTAGACTGAAACATCCCACAAGCTGTTGCCATTTGGCTGATGTGACCTTTTTCGTTTAAGCAAAATCATAGTTTGGTGTTTCATGAGATATAAATGTAGTCACTGCGAGAAAGTTCCAGTCAAACATGCAGAGCTATTTTTTCCATTTTTCTACTTTATTTTCTTTTTGCTATTGCTGTTTCCCTTTTCTAACATAACCCAAAACGGCTGAAAAAAAATCCCAGACCAGCCCGACCATTATCTAAAAGCCTCCTTTTTTCTTTTTTTTTTTACCGAAATGTTTCTATTTTGACCCGAGAGCCGAAAGTAAGTGACTTTTGAAGTTTTCCAAAGTCTGACACTGTAAAATAAATAACTATCAACTCTTCCTCGCTCCATTCAATTCTCAAATTCATCATGCCTAAGACCTGGGTTGTGGGTTGAATGGTCCCATTAGTGGGTTGAATGGTCACTCCCCCCCACCCCCACCACTCTACCCTTTGGTATCGCCTCGGTCTTTACATCCATTTTTCTGACTTGTGTTATTAGAGAAGCGCAATTGAGTTAAATGGGTGTCACGTGAATCAAAGACGATGCGTAATTTAACAACGGACACAACTTTGTTTCACTGCCAGGTCAGATTTTCTCCTGACAAAGGAAAAAAAAAAGGAGGACATTCGGTTTTTTCCTGTTATTTTTCTGTCTCTCCCCCCCAGAAGAAAACTTATTTCAGATTCATACGTTTTTATGGTGCGTCTGAGTCAAAGATGCGCAGCTCGCCTCGTCTTTGAGCTCTCACCAAGGTTTCCACCTGCTGAGCGAAGGCGGAACAGCGACTTTCAGTGGCAGCTGAGAGACGGAGAGATGCACCTTTAATTCTGCTGATTCAAAAGACAGCGACTTAGGGAGGCTGTTTACCACAGGAGACAGCAAACTAAACTGGAGGTAAGAAGTGTTTCTTCTTTTGACGTTTGCAGGCGCTTAACAGGAGCGACATCTACACCTTGAATTTGCTTTAATTGACCAGTTTTATTGAGCTGGTGCGATCCTTATATTTTTTTAACTATGTTCTGCAATATTCTTTGATTTGAAAATATTTTTTACAGCTCAAGCTGAGCGCAGATGTTATTTCTGAACATGAGGGGTGTCTTCTTTAATCTGCAAAGAAACATCTGTATGATTTGTCAAGAAAATCATAGAGCGTAAAATACTTGTGAAGTTATGATTCAGGTAGATTAAATCTGTTGTTCAATTTTATTTATTTTTTGTTACTATAATTTTTTTTTTTTAGAGATTGCAGTAAGTGATGTCATCCAACGAGAGCTCCGAAACCCAATACGGGTCAGAGGTCAGAGGCTCCAACTCCACCTGCTGCCATAAGGAGCTGTCTGTCACTGCGTCCGTCATCTCTATGACTGTGGGCATCTTCTCCAACAGCTTCGCTCTCTTCATCCTGATCAAATCCTACAGCCGCCACCGCATCAAGTCCAAGGCGTCCTTCCTGCTGTTCGCCAGCAGCCTGGTGACCACTGACCTGCTGGGTCACCTCATCAACGGCTCCCTGGTGCTGCACGTCTACCGCTTTCACAGGAAGTGGGACACTTTTGACCCGCACGGCATCGTCTGCAGCATCTTCGGGGTGTGCATGGTGTTCTACGGCCTGAGCCCCTTGTTCCTCTCGAGTGCAATGGCCGTGGAGCGCTTCATCGGCGTAACCAAGCCCATCTTCCACTCGGCAGTGTTGTCCTCGCACCTCATGAAGAGGCTGCTCGCTTTCACCTGGCTGCTCGCCGCCCTGGTGGCGTTGCTGCCCGTGCTGCTGAGGAGACCCTACGAGGTTCAGAGGTCCAGGAGCTGGTGCTTCTTCCACATGGAGCAGCCCAGAGACTGGCTAGATGTGCTGCTGCCTCTGATCTTCTCCGTTCTGGGTCTGCTGGCTCTTCTGCTCTCCATCGTGTGCAACACTCTGGCGAGCTGCGCCCTGCTGCATGGCAGGCTGCGCCACAAACCCGGCAGCAGAGGCACGTCTTACCATCTGGAGATGATCTGCCAGCTGCTGGCTATCATGCTGGTGTCCTGCGTGTGCTGGGGGCCGTTACTGGTGAGCACTTGTTCCCAGCGTGTCGTTACTTAGCAGATTTGATGGGGAAGAATTTCGCTATTTTTTTTTAGGAGCCAATACAAAGAGCTTCACTGGTTACATATTTGTTGGTGTTTGAGGTTTTTGAGAGTGAGATTAAGACCTTAATCAGTCAAAGTACAATCCTAGGCTTTTCATTTCCAATCTTTATTTTTATTTACTCACTAGGTTGTAGTCGCAATTATGGTATACATGCTTATTTTATTTGAAATTCTTAACTTTCCTCTAATGCAATCAGGATCAAAACTATAGGCTCAAATATGCAGATGTTGCCTCCCGCTAATATATTCATTAGCAAATTGTAGAGAAATTACACTCCATTTGTAGCATTTAGCAAGTTTCTGTCTGCATATTTAAATGCTGCTATCGGAAACAGTAGCGCTCCTTCAAATTGATTGGCTTCCTGGAATGGACCTAGCTTTTTAAACATAGTTCACAAATCTTCAATATAGTTCAGGTCGTGGGCGTTTGAGAAGCTTCATGTTAGCCTGCATTGCCCATTTCATTATGAGTGTTTTGAGATCGTTGTGTCCTTGGTGACAATAAAGACGATCCACTGTGGACAGAGACACTGGAGTTCAAGCATCTTTCTTGTCTTTAACTTCTGGAGGTTCCCTGGGTTGTTCTTGAACATTCGGGTCAATCTCCTTTCACACGACACACTTGGGGTGTCCAAGAACTAAAACACAAATCAGAACTGATTTTTGGATAGATAACTTAGTCATTGACAAAATAGAGATCACAAAAACAAGAAAAATGTAAATTTTGCATAGAATGTTGATTTTTGTTTCAGCAATTCTTTCTGTCTTTCATTGGAATAACTGGCCAACAAACTCAAATTCAAGCTATTTTCTTTAGCTTTATAGTATTTGACTTTGTATTATTCTGTGCTCCAGGTCCACGTGATCATTCTCAGCACCATAGCTAAAGATGAACTGCCCAGTTTCAGTCTGCTGACGACGGTACGGATGGCCACGTGGAACCAGATCTTGGACCCCTGGGTCTACATCCTCTTGAGGAAGGCCGTCCTGAGGAAAATCTTCATGTTGTTTCACAGCTGCTGGGGCTCAAAGCTGCACACCTTCCACCGCTGGCAGCGCAGCACGCTCGGCAGCTCGGGGGAGCCAAGCAAATCGTACTGCATCCGCTACAGCAGACAGCCCCTGCCAGACACCGCCGTCCAAACCATCACCTGAACTCTGGCCAGAGAGGGTTTTTATCTGAAGAGAAAACAGGACCAGGATGTGGAAGAATTCACATGTCACTGGTTGACTACGCAAGCGACAGTGCAGTTCAGCTCTGCTCTGAATGACGTTGCATATTAACATCAAATTGCGAGTCGTCTTTGCTCCATAAGTGGCCCAGAACAAAGCTGTCTGAAATTTTTTGTATTTACGAGACATTTTGGAGGATTATTTCCACCATTTGTTGTTCTAGTGAAGCTTAGTGTCTCTGTTTTGAGTGCAGCTCCAAAGTATCGTACCACTTTGACGTGAAATGTGAATGCATGATTTCAGCATAGGACCATACTTGCATGACAACAACAACAACCACTGATGTAATTTGATCAATATTGACCTTGTTTTTGATTAAAACATTTTGGATGTGAACATTTCTGCTTAACTCCATTATAAAAGAAAGGTTATTTCAAACTCCTGCAGAGTGAGTAGACATACATGTAAGCTGAGAGTTTTTGTTTTGATCTTTCATTGTAAATGGCTCGCGCTATTGAAGCCGTAATAAAATACAGTCATGCAAACTAATTAGAGTAGTGGTTTCTCACTTGATCAAAGAAATGTCGGGAATTGAGCTAATAGAGGCCCACAGAACAAATCTCTCTCCACTTCTCTAGTGTATTTTCACATAAGAAATGGTTGAGTTTTGGGTAAAATGTTGTGAATGACTTACAAGCATTAAACTAATGTTATGTCATTATGTTAGTGTGATAGTTTCATCACCTTGGTTACTTTATGAGCTATCGTTTTCATTAGTGGTACTCTAACAAATTAGCTGTAAAAGACAGTTAGACAGTCAAGTGCAAACATTGTCAATAGAGGTTGGTAAATACAGACCCAAAAACATAGAATACAATTTATGCGTGTTTTAGGAGTGTCATTAAAACAGAACCTCAGTGTAAAATTCAATATGAGAAAGCAATTGTTTTGTTTTTGTAATATCCTAAACGTCCAGTAGGTGTCAGCATAATCCCGATCTCAGGTCTCTGTTACTGGTCGGAAACGAAGAAGAACAGAAAGACGCCGTTGTATGCTTCTCTTCTGCAAACATCTGGGGAGATTTCTGCAGGTTCGTCCAGATTACAGCCTGTTTGTGTGAGCGGACTGTGAGGTGGTTGTTTTCTGGACAGAGGAGAGGACGGAGGAGAGGACGGCCTGCGCTGCTTGCTATAGGTTCATGCGTGCAGCTGTTGGACAAGCAGGCTGACCAGTTCACATCCGATCGCTTCCAATTTAAAGCATGCGTGCGCTTTTTATAGATGTGTTTTTATTTCTGCACGGTGTTCCTTAAAGGCAGAGCTAATGTTGAAGCGAATGAAAGCAGCTGTTGTGCCAAATCAGTAGTTAATTTTTTTTCAATGCTGCTGATGTCATTGTGTGGTTTCCTGGCAGGTGACAGCATGAATCAAGAGAAACTGGCAAAGCTTCAAGCCCAGGTGCGGATAGGAGGAAAGGTGAGCTGTTCAATTCAGTCTGGTCTATGGCAACAATATCTTAAAAATGTGTTACCACAAAAGCAATGAGGACTAAGAAAGAAAGAAAGGATGGTTCAGACTGCCAAGATGCAGAAATAAAGTGCCTATAAAAGTATTCACTCTCTTGAATGCATTAGTCTTTTATTGTTTTTACAAATCAATCACAAATGTAGTTTCTTTTTCTTTTTTTTACACAAAATAAATAAAAAATACCCCAAAATAATGAAGATTAAATGTACACAATAAAGACATAAATATTCACCCCATTCATGTCAATAATTGACAGATGCACCTTTGGTTGCAATCACAGCATGGAGTCAGTGTGGATGGGTCTCAGTCTGGATCCTGCATTTTTCTTCTTGCTAAACTGTTGAAGCTCTGTCAGGTTGTGGGGATAGGCTGTGAACATCCGCCTTTCAAGTCACAAATTTTCTTGGGGATCAAGGTGTGGACTTTGACTGGGCCACTCCAAAATATTCACCTTATAGACTTCAAGTCCCTTTGCCCACTTGTTCACCTCAATGCTACTTTTTATGGCTTTAATTTCACTATGACTTCCTTCTTTCAATTTTCTTCAACACCCAGAGTGGTAGATTACACAGCTTATGGTGTTTCAGACGACATATTCTCCCGTTTTATCTGTGAATCTTTCCTGCTCCACTAGAGTCACTAAGGGTCTCTTGGCTGCATCTCTGCTTAGAGCAGTCATAAGAACCATATCTGGGTAGGTTTGCAATTGTACCATGCTCTTCCCATTTTCAGATGATTGATTGACCAGTGTTAAATCACTTGCTTCAACACATTACTCTCTCTGAAATTGAGGATGTTTGATGCCTAAATCAAGGCACCAACCAGATTAAGCATAATGAAATATTAAAGGTTTTAGACTCAGATTAATGAATTAAAATCAGATTTTGCTTTGCCATGCAAAACAAAAACTGTTACAGTATTCATATGTTTACCCACTTCTTCCAGATCTCTGCACTTTTGCAAGTAGCTTTATCACTGAAGAGCTTTATTTTGTATTTTGGTTTCAGGGCTCAGCGCGCAGGAAGAAGAAGGTGGTGCACAGAACCGCAACGGCAGACGACAAAAAGCTCCAGAGTTCGCTGAAGAAGTTGGTTGTCAACAACATAGCTGGGATCGAGGAGGTACAAACACCAAATCGAGCGCGTCTACGTTTCAAAATAACCCAGGCAGCTTCCCTTACTTCGCAGCACGCCAAACGTGGTTAGACTTCATCCGTTCTTTCTCCGCTCCAGGTGAACATGATCAAGGACGACGGGACTGTGATCCACTTTAACAACCCGAAGGTCCAGGCGTCTCTGTCCGCCAACACGTTCGCCATCACGGGCCACGCCGAGACCAAGCAGCTCACAGAGATGCTTCCCAGCATCCTCAGTCAGCTGGGAGCGGACAGCCTCAGCAGCCTGCGGAAGCTGGCTGAACACTTCCCCCGGCAAGGTGGGTGCAGGTCGAGCGAAGGATTCATGTCCGTAGCTGCTGGTGTGGAGAAATAAGTAGCTGCCTAAAATGTTGACTTGTGGATAGTTTGTCAACCTGAGAAGAAGGATAAAGTGGCACAAATATGTTACCGGATTAGATTGCTTAATTGCCTAATTCTGGGAGGGATCAATTCACCAAAAAACTTTTGAAAGAATCTCCATCTCAATAGAGAGAAGATGGTGAGTGCTGCAGTTTAAGGGGATCTTTGTCCAATTTCAGCTAATGAATACATAACTTGCTCGTTAAGTCAAATCAATCAACATATGGACTCGTCTGTTTATTGGAAAAAGGGATCCGCCTCATCAAGTTACTGCATGAGACCATCTAGTAACTCAACTAGTAACTATAGACTGTAAGTAAATAGTGACAGACTGAAAAGTAAGAACTTATTTTTTCCAGCACATCAAGCTTTATCTTTATTCCTGGAATCATTATCTTTGTACATCTATTTGATGCCACTGATATGGATCCAGTCATTAAGCTTGTTCTCATGTTGACAATAATTACATCTTGTTCTGAAAATAAGATCTCCAGTCTGTTTTATACACACAATGGAGAGCCGTGCGATAAAAATGGAAGTGTGTAATTGGAGTACCGTTGCTGAATACTGCAATAATAATGTCCGTTTTGAGTAACCCACATGTCCCTGAGTCCTTTCTCTCTTTTCCTCGCTATTTTCTGTGAGCTTTAGCATCTCAGAATATATATACTGTCCATCAATGGCAATTTAAGATTATTAAATGGTATGAAATCATTACATCTTTTATTTAAACCTTTAGAGACTCAGTAACAACAGGTTATTCAAATAAGCCTTCCTGGTATTTGATTTACCACAAGGGAAATGTTAGTTTTAAATTATGCAAACATAATTGGTTTATGTTTTGGATCTTTCTTCTCTCTCAGCTCTCGATGGCAAACCTCCAAAACCAGAAGACATTGAGGAAGAGGATGATGAGGTTCCAGGTATGTTTTTTGTAAATGTCACAGCTGTTTAGAGATGCTGCAAGCAACAAAAATTCAGTCGCGCTTGCTAAATCTAATAGAGTAACTCCAGTGTACAGTGCCGACATTGTGTAATTTAATCACATTATAAATCCAAGTGTCCTGCTGTGACCTCTGAGGTTTGTTAGAGAATATTAGAGAACAAACAGCGTCGTGAAGACCGAGGGTCACAGCGGACGGCTTGGGGAGAAAGTTGGTGCTGAATTGGGTTATAAAACAACATCCCAAGCTTTGGTCGCCTCACTGAGACCTGTTCAATCTATTGTCTGAGAATGGGAAGAGTACGGCGCAACTCCAGACCTAGTCAGACATGTCCGTCTACCTAAACTGAAAGGCCTGGCAAGGAGATCATTAAAGTACCCTAAAACCTGTAGCAACTCGGGAGGAGCTGCAGAGGCCTGCAGCTTAAGTGAAAGAATCTTTAGCAAAGACAACTAATTGTGTATTCCCCAAATCTGATCTTTATAGAATAGAAGGCCATAAAGATCATGACGTGTTAGCAGTTTACATGCAGGGTGGCAGAAAAACCCTTGAAACTAGTTGTAACTCCAGCAAATGCTCTCTTTCCACTCATAAATGCACAGCGCCTATATTTTTAAATGATAAATTGTAGCTGTAGGCTTAGAAATAAATCAAATGTTTTAGCCATCCATACAATTTATCTACCATATGTGAGCCTATCTGTCCGTCTGTGCAAAACCACAGTGTCCGTCAGCCACACTAAAAAACATTTCCGCCTCACAGAAGACTTCTCTGAATAAAAGAACTAGATGTACTTCCTCGGGTGTCGCCGGATTCACCAAACTCCTGGCAGACTCTGTTCACGTTCGGCTTGTACAGTCCGCCGAAACCAACGCTACAGACAACAGGATGTGCCTCTATAAACGAATACAAAATGTCAGTAAGATGTGAGTTAAGCTTACATCTGACGTTAGCAATCTGACTGACATTTTTTGAAATGCGTCTCCTCTTTATTTCTTCTCTGTTCCTTCATCCGTGTTTTACTTCATCCTTAGTGATCTCAATTTTATTTTCCTCCTCGCTTTCCTCCCTTCATCCTGTCCTCCTCTCTGATTTTCCTTCTTGCGTCCTCCTGTGAAAGATCCCAGACTTAATATCTCGGAAGTCGAAATGGTATGAATGCCACTGCAAAGCATCGAAGCTGCGTAAATAACAGCGTATCTGCTCCTGTGTCGCAGATCTGGTGGAGAACTTCGACGAAGCTTCGAAGGACGAGGCAAACTAGCGCAGACGTCGATGACCTCGTGGACCGAGAAGAAGCAGAAACGTCTCTCTGCGTTTACGTCGCCCAGGCATTTCACACGTCATCAACAATCCCAGAGACTTTTCTACTTTACAGTCAGGCCGGCGTGTGGGAAAACCTGGCTTAAATCTCACCACTTTATTATTAGTCATGGTGAAGATTACTCGTTATACACAGAAGGTCTTAAAACGGTTTCATTTTGTTTGTTTATGGCTAAATAAATGTGGCAAACATTTTTTAATGATTTTTTTCTTACATAGTGCCGTAGTGAATGCAGAAACGTTATTAATCTTTTTTTCCCTGCCCTCAGAGGTTTTGTGCTTTTGCGCTTATGCTGACTTGCTGAAACAGCCTGACAGATTGTGCATAAGGCTGGGATCTATGCACTGTTATCATCTTGGCTCGCACTCTGTCCTGCGGGCTGTGTGGACAGCAAACTGGGGAGGGACGTTTCTGCACACCTCTTGGATTTCTTCAAAGAGCTGCAGAGAGACGCTGGGGAGGAGGGGGGGGGGGAGATCTCCATGAGAGAGGGGGGGGGGGTGAGAGGGGCTACAAGACAGGAGGAGGAATCATCTCATTCGCTGCTCTTGGTCAAGCCACGGCTGCTTTCCCTGCTCTCAGATGTAAACGGGGATAAGATGCTGAAGTTCTTCTCTCCCCGGGACGATGAGAATGAAAGCCTTCTGGGAGACGTAACGGAGGGTAAGGGGCTACGTGCGCGCACGGCGTACATTTAAGCAGTTTCTGTGATGCCGCGTTTGCAGGATGATGATAAAGAACGCTGACACAGCAAATCGGCCGAGCTCCTTTGACCGCGTCGTTTTCCAACACGCGTGTTTTGCGTCCGCACACATGACCCTGTCCGGCTGGATGTGATGTAACAGAGAGGATGTCGCATTGCCGGCCGGCCGGCCGAAGGCTCGATCAGCGCGTGGCAGGATGAAAGCTGTTTTGCACGTGTGTGTGAAGAATGCGTCACTGTCCGGATGAAAGAGCGCGCGCGACGCGAGGAGCGGGATGCTGCGGCCGCTTTCGTCTTTTTTTTTTTTTTTTTTTTTTTTTAAAACGTTTCCGCAAGGTCCCCAACAGGCGCCCCCCCACCCCCCCCCGATAAATAAAGCAGCAATGCAGTTTTAAAAGCAAGAATATACG